>PVHY01006924.1:0-70860 GCA_004024945.1 Uropsilus gracilis | reverse complement strand
CCCCCCCCCCCCCCCCCCCCCCCCCCCCCCCCCCCCCGCTTGCCCCCCGCAGGACCGGGCGCGTGGGGGCGGGCCGGTCTGGGAGCGCTGGCCCCTCCATGCGCCCCGGCTTCCGGCTTCTGGGGGGCTGGGGGCTTCCCGGTGCCTCCCAGGCCGGCTTGACCTCCCACTGGGGAGCTTACCCAGGAGTAGCCAGACGCTCCTCGCCCCCCCTCTCCTCTCCTTTTAAACTATAGTTTAAAGAATGTTCCTTTAAGTCACTACTCTTTTTAAGTAGCTTCTGCTGCATTAAATCATGTCTATCCCTTTACATTAAATGTGCTTTGAAACCTCCTCGTAGCTTGTGATGTGATATACCTAAATATTTCCAGTATTTTCAGATTTAGTATGGGTTTAATCTTTTCTAACTGTCATTCTCATTACCTTTAGTCTCCTTCAATCATCTTGCTCTTCTTTTTCTACAGTTTTTTTTCTTTCAGTCTGCTTTTGCTTGCTGCAAAAACCTTATGACTTGGGTGGAGGAAGAGTATGTGTGCTGAAATTGGTGATTTTTCTCTTATTAGTCACAGTTAACTTACAGTTTTGTTATTCTTTATGTTTGTTATGTTGTAGTTTGTATAGATTCTAGTTTTTCCCTTTTTTCTTACTGTTGGGGAAGAAATTTGGGGAGATAATTTTCTAAGTTGTCATTGTCTTCGACTGCCTTGAAAGCCCTGGATTACTTAATAGTGGTTGCATAATTAGTCATCCACCTGGAAAGAAAAAAGAAATTAAATCCAATGAATATAGTATTTATTTAAATTCCAGGTATCTTAAGGGCTCATGTGTTTAAAAAATTAAGAAAAACTCAAGGAAATCCAGGTGATTACTTGTATAATCTAGAATTAGTTTCTATTCTGGTACTGGTGATGTGAAGATGCTTTTTCAACCAAAAATAGAAAGCAGAAGCTACAAAAGGAGAGATGTATGTATATACAAAAGGTAAATTTAGAAGAATATTTGCAGTATTGAGGACAGTGATAAAATACAAAAACTTTGACAAGATAATATAATAGAAAAATACCTGAGTTAAAGGCATGACTAAGCATTTCCCAGAAGAGTGTATCCATATGACCAATAAATATGACATACTCAGATTAGTAATCAGGAAATTCAAATCAAAGCAATAACATGTCTTTTTACAGTTATCAAACTAGCAGAATTAAAGAGAGCAAAATTACCTAGGCTTGCAAGGGTGGAGGTAAATCAGTTACTCCTATCTTCTACACAGAACTTGCTGGGTTTTAGTAAAACCCTGCTGAATGAAGTGAGATGAGTCTTATGCATTCTTTTCCTCCTTCCCAAGTACATACTTCCCAAATAGTAGAATAAGCGTAATAATCATAAGCTTGGGAATGTAAGTTTCATCACATTTTATATTTAGAATTTAACAGAGCATGGAGAAATAGGAAGTTCTTTTTAATTAGATTTCTTTTGAGTAAATCTCTAAGTGAGGACTTGGTGGGTCATTGAATAGGTATATGTTCAACCTTATAAGAAGCTGCCAGACGTCTTTTTAAAGTAGTTGTCACAGTTTGCATTCCAGCACATGCTATGTGGCAGTTCTAGTTTCTTCCCCTCCTACCCCCCCCATGCCCTCTGGGAGTTCTAACTTCTACATCCTTACTAACATTTGGTATTGTCAGTCTTACTAGTTTTATCCATCTTTGTGGATGTGTAATTGCTCTCTTTATATATGTTTTTAACTTGCATATTGTGATGAAATATGATGTTGAACACTTGTTTTGTTTATTGACTATTCGTGTATCTTCTCTGAAGTTTTGTCCACAGTCTTTTGATCATGAAAAAAATAGGTTGTCATTTTCTTACTGAAGTATAGGAATTCTTTGTGTATCTTGGAAGCCTGTCTTTTGTGGGATATTTTTTGTGAATATTTTCTCTCAGAGAACTTAAATTGCAAGTAGTTTTTTTTCCCCTCTAAATACACACTGAGTACTAACTGTTAGCTAGATTATAGCAGTAAACAAAATGTACAGAACTTTACCTGCCCTTTTGGGAGGTGACCAGTAAGAAGGATCCTTAAACAGTTCAAGAGATGATGACTTGAACCAGGGTTTTAACATGCCTATGAATTAGGCATATATTTTGAAACTAGGACTGGCTAATTGGGTTTGGAGTGTGTGAGAGAGGGGAATCAATGATGACTTACAAGTTTTTCAGTCAAAGGAAGGATGATTGAATTATCAGTTATTTAGATGAGGAAGTCTGCAATTGGTGGTATTGGTGAATTCGAAATTCAGTTTTGAATATTTCCTTATTGAAGTTAAGTATTAAATGTCTACTACATGTATAAGTGAAGAGGTCAAGTGCATGATTGTATATATGTTTGGAGTTCAGGGAAGAGGTGGGTTGAAGATATGAACTGGAGTCATCAAAATCTAGACTCCATGGTCATCTAAGTGTGGGACTAGAACCTGAAGAGAAAAGATACACAAAACTTTTTTTTTTTTAATTTTTTGAGAGTAGGTCTCGCTATTTTGCCTGTGGAACTGCAGGCTCAAGCAGTTCCCAGCCTCAGCTTCCCAGGTAGCTGGGATTACAGGTGCGCCACCACACCCAGCTATTTTTTTTGGAACTAGGTCTCACTATGTTGCCCCGGGTGAGACTCGAACTGTGATCCCTGGTCCCCGCCGTGGCTTCCTAGGCTGCCGCTTACAGGTGACAAAGCACTTTTAAAAGTAAAGGTTATATTTGGAATATTTTTTGATTTATAACAGTATTACAAAGATGGTACAGAGTTATTCCATGTGCCCATTACCATTTCCCCATAAAAATTAGTATCTTATATAACCATGGCACATTTTTCAAAGCTAAAATGCTAATATTACTACTTTATCATTAACTAAATCCCAGTCTTTCTGCGTACTTTACTCATTGAAAATCACCAATTATAATGTAAGATGGAAGTTTGAAACATTTTATAAATCATTCAAGTTTTTGACTACTTTCTTCTTCCTTTACAGAACTAATGGCTGAAGACTAAGTCAACATGGCAACTATGGTTCCACCAGTGAAACTGAAATGGCTTGAACACCTGAACAGCTCCTGGATTACAGAGGACAGTGAATCTATTGCTACAAGAGAGGGAGTAGCTGTTCTATACTCTAAATTGGTCAGCAATAAGGAAGTAGTACCTTTGCCTCAACAAGTTTTGTGCCTCAAAGGACCACAGTTGCCAGACTTTGAGCGTGAGTCTCTTTCAAGTGATGAGCAGGATCACTATTTAGATGCCCTTCTTAGCAGTCAGCTAGCACTAGCTAAAATGGTATGTTCAGATTCCCCATTTGCTGGGGCACTTCGAAAACGACTGCTTGTACTCCAGCGGGTCTTTTATGCACTTTCTAATAAATACCATGACAAAGGCAAAGTCAAACAGCAGCAGCATTCTCCAGAAAGCAGCTCTGGCTCAGCAGATGTCCATTCTGTTAGTGAACGTCCTCGCTCAAGCACTGATGCACTTATAGAAATGGGTGTTCGAACTGGTCTAAGCCTATTATTTGCACTTCTAAGACAAAGTTGGATGATGCCTGTGTCAGGATCTGGCCTCAGTCTTTGCAATGACGTTATTCACACTGCAATTGAAGTTGTGAGCTCTTTGCCACCTTTATCTTTAGCAAATGAAAGCAAGATTCCCCCAATGGGCTTGGACTGCTTATCACAAGTAACAACATTTCTTAAAGGAGTCACTATTCCCAATTCTGGAGCAGATACTTTAGGTCGCAGATTAGCTTCCGAATTGCTGCTTGGTCTAGCAGCTCAGCGAGGTTCTTTGCGGTATCTTCTTGAGTGGATAGAGATGGCTTTGGGGGCTTCAGCAGTTGTCAATTCCATGGAGAAAAGCAAACTACTATCAACTCAGGAAGGAATGATCAGCTTTGATTGCTTCATGACTATTTTAATGCAAATGAGACGTTCTTTGGTATGTATTATAAAATTTCAACTTTAAAATTCTTATTTAACAGCCACCTAGCTTTTAGTGAATTCAGCTTTAAATAATGGATGATTGTTAGTTAAATATCTTACATATTTTAAGTGAAGAAACTAGTATATGAATATGTAATTTTAAGACAATTTAGTGGGCAGTTTTTATTAAGCACATACTGCACGCTAGGTATTATTCTTCCCTCTTGCCATACAGCAGGGGAAAAATACAGTTTTCACCCCATTGAATTAGCAACCTGGTAGGGGAATCAGACAATAAATATTTAATTTCAGTTACTGAAACACTCTAAGAATTAAAATGGGAGTGGGTATAGAATACAAAGTGATAGGGTCAGGGTAGGGACTATGGAGAGGAAAGGTGTGCTATTTCAGTCAAAGTGGTTAGGGAAGGAATTGTGACATTTGAGCAGAGACCTGAGTGAGGGAAGTTCTGAACTATGAAAATATCTGTGGAGAGAGTGTTGGGGGAAATTTTTCTTGAATACTATTTAAAAATGAACTTTGGCTATCACATTAAAATATAAACAACTCTAGTGCAGTGTGATCTGTGTCAAGAATATTCTAAGACTTAAATGTGATGCCTTTGTGAAACTAATTTCAATTGGATTACATTGTTTTTGCATTGACCAATAAATTTATTTTGTAAAGATAACGAAAAGTGCTGCTTGCAGGTTTCATATGTGTATTTCAAGACTTTTTACCTCCAGAAATAAGTGAGTAGCACTTAAGTTGACAGGAATAGGAACGTTTTATGAAAAGCAATTCTTTAAATTTATTTTCAAATGTGGGCATTTAAATTTTTGTGGGGTTTACATTTTCCATTTGGTGTGCTTAGTATTTACTAAGCCATTTTGTGAAAAACAGGTCTACTGTAAATAACTTCTTGGAGATTTTAGATCATAAGGTTAATGAAATTTTGAATTTCTTAACATTAAATAAAATTAAAAACAGCAACTGTTGCTTTATTTGGGAAATGAAATATTGCTAAGCACCCTTACTACACAGTCTTGTGTATACTTCAGGATCTTCACCTGAAGTGGAAACCAGAGTTGTAAATGCAGTGATTTAAATTAAAAGGCTTTGAGCTGGGCATGGTGGCGCATGCCTGTAAGCGGCAGTCTAGGAAGCCGCGGCAGGGACCAGGGATCGCAGTTCTAGTCCCACTGGGGGCATGTAGTGAGACCTAGTCCCCAAAAAATAGCTGGGTATGGTGGTGTGTGCCTGTAATCCCAGCTACCTGGGAAACTGAGGGGATTGCTTGAGTCCATGGTACTCCGGGGACGTGAGCCTGTGGTTTCATGGGCAAAAATAGCAAGACCTAGTCTCAAAAAAAAAAAAAAAAGAAAAGAAAAGAATATTAAAAAGCTTTGAGGAATGACTGTGAGAGGCAGTAAGGCCCATTTGTGCTTTCTTACTCATAACTTAACCGTACTCAGTGTTTATTCAGTACTCATTCCAATCTCTTAATTTTTTTATTCTTAGAACTTTGATAGCATCCTTTAAATTTAAACTGCTTTCAATTATGTAAGACTACTAAGAACTTAATGTGTGTATAATAGTCACATACTAGTATTACATTTTAGAGTCTTTTGCATTGCCTTTGTTACAAAAAAAAAAAAAGATGATAATTATTGCATGGTCTAGGTATGTGATTATATACTTGCCCAGGATAGTATTACCTTTTGAACAAAATCTTAATACCCTGTTTCAGAAACTTCTTCCCACATACTCTCTAAGGTCTTATTCTGCAATATTGTTCCTTTGTGGGAAGAGTGCTCCAAGAAGTCAACTTGCTTTCTCCAATCTCTTTAGCCTCATTGTCTTTTAACATCTTGGAAGTAGGTTTCTATACATATTTGGCTGTTATTTTAAAATGAATCTATAAACTTTAGAAAGCTATACTTACCTATATAAACTTTCAGTCCTCATTTGATTAGCCTATAATAATCAGTCCCATTCCTATTTTAGCTGATCCCTAGTACCTGGAGGAAAGGACAAAGAAAGCTAACATTGTTAAGTGCTTACTATCTATCAGATACTTTATGTGCACTCTCATTCAGTTGTCATGTTAATCTGTAAGGATGATGTTTATTATCATGCTAAGAATGAAGAAATTGTGACTCTTATCCTAAATTTACAACATCTGTTTGACTAAAGACCTTAAGGTACAACAGGCACACCTGATTAAGAACTTACTGGTCAGGCACTTAGGTAATAAATTCTTACAACCTTGAGCCTGTCTGCAAACTCCATACTGTTTTCTGACTTCTATATGTAGTTTTTTACCCTGTTTATATTAAATTGGTTAATTTTTTCTCTATGTTGACTACCCAAAAAATATTTAATTGGCAAAATTCTGCCAATTTGGAGCCCTCTGTTTTGGAGCCCTCTGACTCATGGAGTAAATCATTATATGTTAAGGTGAGAGGTTGGCTCTTAATTTACTGTTTTGCTCTATAACCAGGTCTTTTAATAACATTTAGATGTAAAAGTTGGTTTCATGACTAAATGTTAGGATTTGATTTAAATGCACATAATTACATAAACAAACCTTAAGTATTTTTATTTAACCTAAATGATATTGCTACTTATGTTTCTCTCCTTCCCAAACTCTCTCCCACAATATTTTAACTTTAGGGTTCATCAGCGGATCGAAGTCAGTGGAGGGAACCAACCAGAACATCCGATGGCCTGTGCTCACTGTATGAGGCAGCTTTATGTCTCTTTGAAGAAGTACGTAACAATCATGACTTTTACTTTAAAAGTTACTTTGTCTTACAGTGTTATAGCATACATTTATCTTTTAAAAATAATCCATTCAAACTCTGGGAAGGTTGCAAAAGAAAATGAACTAAGTGATTGCTTCTGGAAAGTTGACTTGAGGTATCCTGAGATCAGGAGTAAGAAAGAGACATACTTTGTAATATATTATCCTAATGTATTTTGAACTTTGTATCATGTACAGATAACTTTTAAAAGTTTTTATTAAGAAATCCACAGAAAGGCATACAAGCATATGGCATAATATGAGTTACTATAAAATAGATACCTTCTAAGCTGTACCTTGGTAAAGAAATAAAATTTCCCCTAACCACTCACAAAGCCCTTTCATGTCCCGGTCGTGTCTTTCTCCTCCCTTAACTTAAATATGGTATCCTGACTTTTAGAGTGATTACTTTCTTTCACTTCTTTATAGCATCCCTGGATACTATAATTAAGTTTGCCTGTTTTTAAAACAAACAAACAAACAAACCAAAGCTGGGCATGTTGGCTTGTGCCTGTAAGCTTCAGCCTATGAAGCAGCTGGGGCTAGGGATCACAATTTGAGTCCCGCTCAGGGCAACACAGCAAGACCTAGTCCCCAAAAAATAGCTGGGAGTGGTGGCACACGCCTGTAATCCCAGCTACCTGGCAAGTTGAGGCTGGGGATTGCTTGAGTCTGTTGTACCCTGGGCAATGTGAGCCTGTGGTTCCATGGGCAAAAATAGTGAGACCTAGTCTCAAACAAAACAAAACAAAACCAAAGATGAATATTTAAATATGTAGGTTCCCCCCCACCCCCATTTCCCTTCAGTATATCTCTTCAGGAACCTATAAAATTTCTTGTGAATTGGATTTTGTTAACTGGCAATGCTTTCAGTATGTTTGAAGTATTTCCTGCAAGTTGGCAGGTGAAGTCAAGACAGTAAGTTTCAGGTTTGATTCCCTTCAGCAAAATTATACATGGTAATGTGTTCTTTATTTCATGTGACATTAGCAGCCCCTGATACTTAATGACTAGACCTATTAATTCATTGATAGCTGCAAGATAAGTGATATTCTAGTTATATTACTTCTCTTTCATTTATTAATTGGAATATTTTAGTAGTATTAACCTCCCTTATGTCTGTTTGGCTACTCTGCTACAGTATGTATAGTAAAGGTGAAATAAATGGTTAGTTTTCCTCACCTGATTTTTATTTATTAATTTCAGTTTAATGAGTTGGTCTCTTGTTTCCTTGCTATTGACTCATCTACCTGCTCCAGACTTGTGTGTTTTGTCTCTAATCTGGAATCAGCTGTAGTTCTCAGAAAAAAAAAAAAAGAAAAAAAAGAAAAAGAGTCCTGGTTTCTTCATTTCAGGACCACAGTCAGAATGCTTATTGCTACTGAGCTGGTATTATATTTTCTAGACTTCTATAATAAAACAGAACTAGGAAGAATTGATTGTGGATGTTTGCATGTGTTGTATTTAATGCTAAAATTCTTATGAATTGATGCTGATACTTTCATGTTTAGAGTTACAGAATTTCTACTTAGCCTTTTACTATTGCATATGTATCTCTAAATTTCCAAAATAGGGTTGATAGAATTAGAATACTCCACAATTAATCTCATCTCTCTCTTTTTCTTTCTCACATTCTCTCTCTCTCACACACACACAACAGTCCTAAAACAGACAATTACTACCATTGTGACTACTAAAAATATTTTCTACATATGCTCTCTTCACTGTATCTACATCAAGCATATATTCACTACAAATTTTGTCTTTTAATTTTCACTTATTAGTTCTACAAGTAACTATAATTATAGTGCTTACCACCAGTCTCTGAGTCCCTGAATTCTTTTTCATTGTCTGAAAATCAATTTTTTTTAATTTCAAATTTTCTTTATTCTGCATCTTAAATATGTTCATCTGTTTTCCTCTGGCATAAAGCTTTGCTGTCAAAGTCCAAAGAGAATTTAAACTTCTTTCCTGAATGAGTCAAGGTTGTTTGAAAGCCCAGAGGATCAAAAAAAAAAAAAAAAAAAAAAAATCCTGTAAAACCAGTAGTTTTTGTAGACTGTATCTTGATGATACGCATTTTGGGTCACTATTTGCAAGCCTGTAAGATTTTCAAAATGTTATCTTAAATCTTTTTTTTTTCTTTTTGTTTCAGAAAAGTTTCCCTAAAGAACCTTTTTAGTATTATTTTTATTCCTTTTATTTGTCTTTTAGAATGCCTATTATCTCTATGTTGGTCTTTGCTTAACATTAGTTTTTGACTTTTTCTTGAACATTTTTAATGTCTTTTTTAAAAGACATTACACTTGTAAAAGTGCCATTTTTATCATCTGTTGTTCTTGAGGCATTATCTCCTCTTTAATTCCTTCTAAGTTAGTCTTCATTTCTGAAATAATTTTTCTCTTTCATTTTTTCCTGATTCTTTTTTGAGTCTTGTCAGCCTCATTTTGGGTATTTCTGTTTCCTACTTGTGTTTTTCTTTCATGTTTTGTTTCATACTCTCAATTCTTTTTAGTTTGATATAAACTAGGTTGTAGTTTGATCCGTTTTTTTGGACAATTTCTTTCTGGCATATTTTTATTGTAGGAGTGTTATTCTTTCTTCCCTTTTTTTTAAGTAATACCTTCATAGGAATTTGACCTCTGTTTTTATATGCGTATTTTATGAATATGTTTAGAATGAAATAGGACTCAAGATAGCTTTTCTAACTGTATAGATTAGTAGTTTGTTGTTCTGTTGTTTTTGTGTAATGTTTAAAAAAAAATTGGTTCTCCAGCTTGCTCTCTTCTCCGACTTTTATCTTGACTACTTCTGTCATTCTTCTGTGTTATTATTACCCTGCTTAATTTTTATCCCATTCTCAGTCATTTTCTCTTAGTGTGGGTGTTCTATACAGGTGAGTAGTTCTGCCTAGTTAATTTTAAGAGTAGCTTCTCTCAAGGTGTTATAGAATATAGGACAAGACCCAAAAAGCAGACATGCAGAGAGAAATTAAATTTTTAATAAATTTATTTATTTTTGTTGTTTACATACATATATATGTTATATATATATATATATATATATATTTTTTTTTTTTTTAAACATCATTGTATTCCCTGGGATTCTCCCACCAGCATAGCATACCCATGAACTGTCTTCTTCATTTTATGTGCTCATCCCTTCCCTGATTTCTCTCTCCTACTCTTCCCTTTCCTGACTGTATGTTTTAGTTCTTATTTGTTTTGACTTACTAGTTTTTACTTTTTCTTGACCTTTTGTTTGTTTTCCCTACATCTCATCTATAAGTGATACCATCTGGTTTTTCTCTTTTTATTTCTTTTTTCTGCTAACATGATTCCTTCTGTGTCCATCCATGTTATTACAAATGCATATTTATCTTTTCATTGTGTAAACATACCACAACTTTGGTACTCTTGGATAGATCCCAGTAGTGGAATTGCTGGATTGAATGGTAGCTCTATTTTTTTCCTCTGCTCAGCTTTCCATAGTGGATGGACCAGTTTGTATTCCCACCAGCAGTGTAGGGTTGTTCCTTTTTCTCCACATCCACATCAGCACTTGTTGTTGCCTGTTTTTGAAATGGATCATTCTTACTGATAAAAGGTGGGAGTATCTCATTGTGGTTTTGATTTGTATTTCCCTGAATATAAGTGATGTTGAGCATTTTCTCATGCATTTGGCTTATGGTAGAGAAATTAAACATTTCTTAAGGCTATAATTACATAGGAAGTGAAAGAAAGGAGTGCTGAGAGAGAAAAAAAAATTTATTGGGCAACATGTGGCAAGTTGCCCTCTAGGCTATCAGCATATAGTATCACCTGGGAGATTAGGGTATAAGTGGAAGCCCAAAAAGAGAACCCACCTTCCTGTGCTCAGTCTTTTTGAAGTGCACATGATGGTTCCCTTCCTCTCTTAGTTCCCAGCAGCCCCAGTTCAGAAAGTCCAGAAAACTGCTTTTTGCTATCAAGTTGGTTGTGAGTACCACCTACTGATTTGGAGATTGTGTTCCTCTTAAAGAACTACTGTCAGAGAAGGCAGCTCTTTCCAGATAGACTCTATTCTATCTGGTGAATATCTAATTTGTTCTAAGGTATGTCAGGTACTCTTGCTTCTTCCTGCACAGATGTCTATAATGAAGATTTTGTGTCTGCTTGTATTTTTCCCCCTCCCACAACTGCTTATAAATGGAACCTTTGTTACCTAGTTTTGTTGTGAGTCTTAAACATAGTTTTGGAGGTTTGCCTCTGGTTGTTCTGTACAGTAAGTGGTTTAGAGATTAGGAAACAACATTGCTGCTGCTATTATCAGCTTTCCAGAGTCCTACCCAATTTCCAAGTATTTTTAAAAAACATATTTCTTAGCCTAGTGAGTAGATTTTTCCTCCCTTCATCTTCTTTTTCAGGAGTAGGGTAAGGAGGAGGGCTATGATTTTTCTTATGAGCGCTATTAGATCTTTAGATAAAAAATTTTTTTCTTGGCTCCACCATCCTCTGTCTACAGCAAAGTTGTATATCTTTTATCAGGGACTGGTAGCTTTCACTTGTGTGAATTTTATATATCTTCAAAGCTATCTTCATGTTTACTGAAAAATATTTGTCTAAGATACTTATTCTGTTATTTTGGAGACCATTTAAAGATTTTGACTAAAATTTTGTCTCCTTCCATTTAAAATCAATAAATATATTGATTTTTGGATCAGTGAAGAAAATTTTTGAATATTCTTTTGTTTTCCCTTGATTGGGGAGGTATATCCTAAAATTAGTAGACAACCAGTTGACCATAAATGTAGTCAGAATTTATATCTTTATTGTATCATACAAGTCAATGAAAAACCTATTAAGTCCTTGTAAATAAATGGATAGAAGTCAGTGGTAAACAAACCAATGGAAAAACTTTAGCTCTGCTGATAACAAGGAAATGGGAAGTTAAAATAATGTATCTTTTCCACTTAAGTTTGTAAAAAAAAAAAATTAAAGGCTATAATCTCATTGGTATAGACACAGTGAAACTGGTATGCTCAACAGACTTGTTCCTTTGTTATGGCAATTGGAATGACCATTATGGGTCCTGTGGTTTAGGTTGAGGGGTAAAACCTAGATTTTCAAAGACATGATTGGCAGCAGACTTCACTATTATATTGAACACAATTGCATTAAACACAAAAGGCATGATTTTTGCTGTGTGTGTGCGCGTGTGTATAAGAGAGAGAGAGAGATGAACAAAGAGAAAGTGTTAAGTTACTCAACCCTTTCATATGGTATATATTGTGGCACCATTTTGTAAAACAGTTTGGTATAGTATAGTTCAAGGATCATAAGATTGTTGTCATTTTGGGGGCTATAGTATTTACTGTTTCTGAGGTTCTTTAGTAAGGCAGTACTAAGATACATAATGACATTCTAAAGAATGACTTAAGTAACAAACAACTAGAAAGAATCTAAATATCCTGTTAAAAACAAGTAGTTAACTGTGTTATTTTTATAACAGACTTGTCATGCAGGTTAGGTAGACATTTTGGAAAATGTTGCATAACCCTTTTATGTGATCACATAGATAACTGTAATGAAGAACATGTTTACAAACAGTTCTAGGACATACATTTAAAAAGCAACATTAAGATGATGAGATGATCCATGGTTTTTCTCTACTTTGATTTAGATAATTCTCTTGTATATAGTAATGCAAGTTATAGTTTAAAAAGGCTTTATTGTGTGTTTCCTTTTCTTCACACTTCCGCCACCTTTATTTGTATTTTTTAATAGTTTATTCTTCAGGAGTCTAGCCATCTGTGTTTAAGATATGTTGCTCTTAGGCTATGTAAATGGTTGAAAGTATTAGAAGAGCAATCAGCAGTAATTTCAGAGGATATTTGTAAAAATTTTGACTAAAAATGTCAATTATTTATTGCATGCTTTTGATTTTAACAGGTTTGCAGAATGGCTTCTGATTATTCAAGAACATGTGCTAGCCCGGATAGCATTCAGACTGGTGATACTCCCATTGTCTCGGAAACCTGTGAAGTTTATGTTTGGGGGAGTAACAGCAGTCATCAGTTGGTGGAAGGCACACAGGAGAAAATTTTACAACCCAAATTGGCTCCTAGTTTCTCTGATGCTCAAACTGTGAGTTCTTTGCTTATCTTTTAAATTAGTGACAGTGTAACAGCTTTAGCTTTAAATAAAGTTAGTGTTGTTTAAATTTTTGAGATTACTTCTTGTTTCTTATCTCAGATCTTATGGTATGTTGCTTCTTGCCATACCCTGTAAGTATGTTAATATTGAATATGAATATTAATAAAAAATTACTTTTGGTCTTTTATATCACTAGCAGTGTTTCCAAGTTTCAGAATATAGTGGGTTTTTAATATAGTGGGTTGTTGAATGGCAACAGACTTTCCATTGAATTAAGCCATGTTAAATAAAGCAAAATAAAAACTCAATTTTCCCATTGCTAGATTGGCATTTTGGCTTATTTTTTTTAAATTAGCATATGTAGCTCAGCTAGTCAAACTAGAACTGTCTATTATTTCATTAAAGCATCTTTTTCTTTTCAAATGAGTTTAGCACATATTTTAGATGATTTTACCATAATGATGCTAAAGGAATTAATAAAAACATTTTAGTTCTTGCCCCTCACCAGTTGTAAGAGGAAGATAGAACATTAATTTATTTACTGTTTCATTAAACCATGACTAGGTAGAAAACCTGAAAAGATAAACTACCCATGAATTTGAGTTCAGCAATCAAGACAAAATGAAAATTCTGTAACTTTTCTTAATTTTCTGTTTCTTAATCCCTATGGAGATTCATGATATATTCTGCTTTAAAAGAATTCCTTTGAACCTCTTGGATAAAACCAACCTGAAATATTATACTTTATCACAGAAGTATTTCATATTTATGATTTTGTTTGTTTATAGATTGAAGCTGGACAGTACTGCACTTTTGTCATTTCTACGGATGGCTCCGTCAGAGCTTGTGGTAAAGGCAGCTATGGTAGACTGGGCCTTGGAGATTCTAACAATCAGTCTACTTTAAAAAAGTTAACATTTGAGCCTCATAGATCCATTAAGAAGGTTTCCTCTTCTAAAGGATCTGATGGTCACACTTTAGCTTTTACGACAGAAGGAGAAGTCTTCAGTTGGGGAGATGGTGATTATGGAAAACTGGGACATGGAAATAGTTCAACACAAAAGTATCCCAAGCTTATTCAGGGTCCTCTGCAGGGAAAGGTATGTTCTTTCTTTTGGGTTTAAAAATAATTAGATGTATTAATTCTGTAGCTAATGATATCTTACCAGATTTTGATGTCTTCTTTCTGAAGTTGAGCTCCTTTCCCCTTCTAGAGGTCCTTTGACTTATGTTTTATGTATCTGTTTTTGTAATTTACAAAGGAATTTCACACAAATTATTTAATTTTAATTTTTATTCTTATAACAATGTTGTTAAGGTGGTTATTATCCTCATTTCACAGATAAGGAAATTGAGAATCATTTATTTCAGTAAAATGTCTATTTATTTAGGTAGCATTTTAGGCATTAGACATATAACAGCAGACAAAACAGGCAAAGGGCTTGTCTGTGGCTCTTTTAATCTTTGAGATAGAGATAATTAAGCAAACACATAAAATCATTTCAAATAATGGTAAAAAAATCAAGTAGTAAAGAAAAAACTGAGTAATGCAATGGAGACTAACTTGGGTGAGGTGCAATATTAGATAATGAGATCAGAGTTTTCTCTTGGAGAAGGTGACATTTTTACAGAAACCTAAATGAAGTATGTTAGGTGATTAAGTAAGTAATTTGCCCAAGGTCACATACAAATAACTTGCAGCATTGGGAACTGAATCTAGATCTTTTTATTTCTATCTTTCTTTATAGAAATAAAGATATTTTAACAAGCATATGCAGTAATGTGGTTTTCTTCACTTCCCATGAAAGTTTTCTTAGATAAATTTTTTTTAATTAATTATACTGGAATTAAAGTGGAACACTTTTTCTTCATAATTCTCAAATGAATTTTACTTTATTATAATTTTCATTATATTCACTTATACAACAACCCCAGAAATGAGTAGGGAGACTTGGAATATACCACTGAACAACACCTGGGAATATCTGATAAGATGTTGAATATGGGGCTCTAAGGAACTTCAGATAAATACTGTTTAAAGTTGTGTTCTCCTAGTGTTTATAGCACCTTCTTTCTTCTTCAATTATGATTATTTTTAATTTTCTTTACTTCTATCCCTTTTACTCTTCCATTTTGTAATAAAGAAATTACCAAATAAAGATAAAATCAATGCTATAAAGAAAAAAAAGCCCCCAAAAGTAAATTAATAATTGACATAAATTCCATGTTAACATAGTATCTAGAATGTACTAGGTGTTGAGTATTTTTAATTAAATCTAAAATTTGAATTTCCTAAAGTATGTTCTAATTTTTGGAGATTAAAAGATAGACATTTCTGTTTATCTTTTTTCAGTAACCAGTGTTTGATCAGTTTTAGAAGGTATGGGTGATTCCCAAATTATGTTGCTGTAGACCCTTACTTCCCTGGTTCTATTCATCAGCTGTAAACTACTTGAGAATAGAGATATTGTCAGAATTTTAGTTAATTTGATAAACTTATAAACTGCTTAGATTCTTCTGTATTAGAAATAGCATAATTTGAAAATTATATAATGTGTTTTTCTTGATAGGCTAATATCGGAGGTTTTATGTTAACATTATATTTTTTTAAATTTTGTTTCATGAATGTTCAGCCTCCAGTTCTTTGAGTAAAGATTTGATTGGTAATATAATATTTTTGCAGGTGTTTAGATTGATGCATTCAGGGACCCTGCTAGCGTTTACAGTGTTTTTGGTGAATGAAGAAAAAGTTATCCTCTCCTCTGGGTAGAAACCAGTGTTCATAGCTTGGCATAGATCACAGACTGTATTTTAGTGTACTTACTAACCCTTTAGTCAGGTCTAATAGTTCTAAGCACAACCTCCATTATTGAACCTGGCAATTCCTGGATGAGTTGTGAATACCAGGATCTCTGAAGTTTCTTTGTATTGGATCAAATATGAACTGTATGTCTTAGCATCTTGGTGTTCATCAAATACACTTTGTGTGTAATATAGGTAGTTGTTTGTGTGTCAGCTGGATACAGACACAGTGCTGCTGTCACAGAGGATGGTGAATTATACACATGGGGTGAAGGAGACTTTGGAAGATTAGGTAAGCTTTTTTTAAAAAAAGAATGTATTTTCAGAGAAAAGTAGAAATGATGGTTACTGGGAAGGTGTAAGACTAGATTTAATAGACCAAGAATGGCATTTAGTTTGTTAGTTTTAAGCTCAAAGGAAGATAACTTTATAGAGAGAATACCCAGTTTCCAGTAAAATTTAAGATGTAATTAAATCTACTTAGTATTTACTGAATGCCTGTTATGAGCATGCAGTAAAGAATTTCAGGGAAAGGAAGATGCTGTCATCATCCTGAATAGTATAATGAAGTGGATAATGAAAACAAGCTGACTTGAGCATGGTACTAGATAGGTAAGTACTATGAGAGGAGAATAACTAGAATGTTCTAATAATTCATTGAAGGGCTTGGGTGTCTTTGTTTGGGACTAGCATAGAAGACTGAGAAAATACTAAAAATGTTTCTGTCTTCATACTTAATTTCACTTTAAAAATGCCTCAGTTCTATTTTTAACTTATAATGTTTATTTCTATTGTGAAATAATAGCTTAAAGAAAAAATAACCCTTTTTTTTTTGTTGTTGTTGTCTTTGTTTTATCCAAGGTCATGGTGATAGTAATAGTCGTAACATTCCAACATTAGTAAAAGATATTAGCAATGTAGGAGAGGTTTCTTGTGGCAGTTCACATACTATTGCTTTATCAAAAGATGGAAGAACTGTGTGGTCTTTTGGAGGAGGAGACAATGGTATGTAAAAAATTATTAATAATTGTGTTTTTTTTCCCCTTGAATTATTTTTCAGCATTACATGCCTATTTGTAGAAAAACTCAAATGTAGATTATCAGAAATTTAAAAAATTTAAATGACCTGTTTCTGCAGATTCTGTTATATGTTGAAACTTCGGTAGACAGACATCTAAATATATGTGCATGTATACAAATATGTTAATAGATTTGTATATGGGTGTCTTTTAAAAAAATGCAGTCCTATGTGTATTGTAGATACTTTTTCGTAGCCGTCTTGTTTTTATCTAAACTCTTGTGATTTTTTGAGATGAGGTCTCACTATTTTTGCCTGTGGAACAACAGGCTCCCATTGCCCGGGGCACCACAGACTCAAGCAGTCCCCAGCCTCAGCTTCCCAGTTAGCTGGGATTAACAGGCGTGCACCACCACGCCCAGCTGTTTTTTGGCAGGCAAGAATTCTATCACTGAAACACCCATGCACCGATCCAGCTGTTTTTTGGGACTAGGTCTCGCTATGTTGTCCCGAGCAGGACTCGAACCATGATCCCTAGCCCCAGTCACTTCATAGGCTAAAGCTTACAGGCACAAGCCACCGTGCCTGGCTCTTATCTAAAAAACTCTTATGAATATTGTTCATGTCAGTAAACATGATAGCATTTTTCTTTTGAATGACTCAGTTTTCTTTCATATGATTATATCATAATTTATAAACCAGATTATTACTATTTCATTATCTAGTGGTTTACGATTTTTTTTAGTATTAAAACAACATAGTAAATGATTAGCTCTTTATTGTCACTGATCAGTGATATGAGAATGCTCACTTTTCTGTCTCTAAACAATGGTAAGTAGGGAAATTAAGATAATTTAAAAAATAATTTCAGCAGTGAAAATGATATCATTTAATTTGTGTTTCCTGTTTCTTGGTGAAGTTGAATTTATATGTTGTTGAATATTCGGTGGGTTTTTTTTTTTTAGTGATTCGCCAAATTTTCTATTTCAAAAACTAAATCTTTCCATACATTAAAAAAAAAAATATATATATATATATATGTATTTGTGTATTCTTGGAGGATGTATATATTATATCAGAAAATTTGATGTTAGAGATAGGACCACTAAAGAGGAAAAAGACAGGAAAATTTTTCCTGTCTCTTAAAGTAGTTTAATTGTTTGAAAGATATAAAAGGCTATTGATTGTGGGTTTGGGTTATAAACTTTCTTTTTTTAAATTTTTTTTTGTGGGAAGAGAACAAGTTACAGATAGGTATACATATTACAATACCATAATTGCAAAATTATAAACCATGCAAATAATATATTATTTACTCATATATGTGATTTAAAAGTTTTAAATACCACAGGAATGATAAACATCAAATCCAGTATACTGATTATTATTTCTGGGAATGTATAATGGGGAATAGGATAGAAGAGAGTCCACAGAGAATGTCAACTCTCTCTGTAATGGCTGATTTTTCTTTTAATCTATTTTTTGAGATTTTGTGTATATATATATATTTATATATATAACATTATTGTGTACCCTGGGATTTTCCCATTTCCCTAACACCTGTTAACCATCCTACTCTTGTTCCCTTTGCCTCTGCCGCCTTCTTCCCCCTCCTCCTCTCTTGCTCCATTGTTTAGCCCTGTTGGTTGTTTCTAATTTTTCTTATTCATTTGTTTGTTTTCCCCTATATTCGTCATATAAGTAAGACCATCTTGTATTTCTTTTTTTTTTGTCTTATTTCTGCTAATATGAGTCCTTCTAGTTCGATCCATGTTGCTGCAAATGACATATGTTGTCATTTGCTTGATTGATGCATAGTATTCTATCGTATACATATGCCACATTTTTTTCAGCCATTCACTGGTTTTGGGGCATTTGGGTTGTTTCCATATCTTGACAATTGTAAACAGAGTGGCAATAAACATGTGTGTACAGCTATCCTTTTTAAATAGTGTTTTCATGTCCTCTGAGTAGATTCCCAGTGGTGAGATTGCTGAGTTGAATGGTAATGGGTCCTCCACATACTCTTCCATAGTGGCTGGACCAGTTTGCACTCCTACCACAGTGTAGGAGAGTTCCTTTTCCCCCAAATTGTGGGTTATTAACTTTCTTGTAACAAAACGCAGTTTGTTTGCATGCCTATGCTGTCAGAAACCTAGAGCTTTCCACATTTGTTAGGTAATGATGGAAGGATTAGAGTTATTTACGAAGGTAAATAACTTAGAAAAAGACTAGAAATTTTAAAAAAATTATTTAATTTGAATGTGTTTGTTCTTATAGGCAAACTTGGCCATGGTGATACAAACAGAGTGTATAAGCCTAAAGTTATTGAAGCTTTACAAGGAATGTTCATTCGCAAAGTTTGTGCTGGGAGCCAATCTTCACTTGCTTTGACCTCAACAGGCCAGGTAGGAAAAGGAATGAGCATTTAAGACTTCAATTGTTTCAGAAGACTGTATGACTGAAAAATTACATTGCATTTGGATTTTAAATAAGTCATTTTGAAGGCAGTCTATTGAAATGAAATATTTTCTTCTGTTTGAAAAAGTAGAGTATCTGAGAAAGAACCAGGTTTTATATGGCCCAGATAAATATTTTGTCCATACCATCCTCCTCCCCTCCCCACCATTCTTCGTATTATGATGATCTTATAAAATCTCTTAGCATTCCACACCATTCAATCCTTTTCCTAGAAATTATGAATAGTGGGGGAAAACAAGAATAGATTTTACTGGGCCCAGTAATATGAATAAGATACCAAGAATATGACCAGAAGAGAGAATAAAGAGAATACCTCTTTGGAAAATAATCTGAAAGGATCACATATTTCTAAGAAAGAGGATTAGTGAGGTTTAGGATAATCAAAATTTTGCAGTCTCTTTATAAATTTTTGACATGCATATTTTGGCTTCTTTCTGTTTGTTGGTGATGGAGAGAGTTATTCCTCTATTAGAGGAATCATTTCTTTGCTCTGCTTATAAATGACCAGTTAAGCTAATGATTTGACTTGAAAGTTTCTGTAAATTGTCAAGTACTTCCAATTATTAGCCACTAAAATAATACTAAATTACAGTGAATTCCTAGGAAACTTATAAATTATTTGCTGCTATCGAGTATATATTTGAGTACATTAAATTATGTGAAATCAAATATATATACTACAAAAGATAAAGTAAAAGAAATACTTTTAAAGGATAAGGTAATTCTTTTTGCTATTATGCTTGCTGAACATGAAATGAAGATTGACACCTGCTTTTCACTAGTCCATTTCAGGCCTCTTTAGTGCTGACTTCCAACCATATTAAGTGTGAACCTTATGTTTGAAAATATAATCTATATTTTTTTATACAACACTTTCCTTCAGTACAAACCATTTTTATCTTTATCTGGTGCTCAACCAAAGGAATGCTGCCAGACCAAATTTTGGCTTTGTGGGTCTTATTTGCATGACAGTGCTATATTGTACTTAATGAGTGATTGAGGAGATTTTTGGTGATAACTTTGTTACATTTTCCACCTTGTTTGTCTTTAGTACCACACCCCTCCAAAATATGCCTTGGCTATACTGATTTTTTTTTTTTTTTTTTGCTTACATTCTATACTTCTCTATGCTTAGAGAATATAAGTTCTCTAACAACTAGGGTCAATACTTGCTCTTTATTTTTTAAGAAGTTTAACCTCTCAGTTTTTTCTGACATAATTACAAGACCAAAATATTCCAAACTTGACAGTATAAAGATAAAAGTCTATGTGATACTACAAAATAGTGGAGGAAAAAAAAATCATCATGTTGCTGATTGTTTTGATTTGGTACTTCCAAATTGACAGGGGTTCATTCTTTTTCCTTATCTCGCTTTTCCTTCAAGTATCTTAAGTCACTCAATAGTTATTTTGACAGTCAAAAATAAAGATGTTTGAAGAGAGTTTACTTGACTACTGCTTCACATGACCTTCTTTGTAAGTGATAATTAAAATTGTAAAAATGAGATGAGATCGTGTTTAAGTAAATCATAAGCATTTTATAATTTAACTAATTCATTTGATTTTTAATTTTTAAAAATTGAATATTTTTATTGTCACTACGGGATATAGGGGATATAGATTCACACCTCTTCAGATAAACATTGCCATATCGCATCTACAACCAAGCACCCATAATTCTCTGCCATAGTCCAATGGAACCCCCTCCCTTTTTTTAGTCCCCTTCCATTGTGTATGTATTTATGTCATGTCTTAATCTACTCATCTGTCATTAGGCAGGTTGTTTCCATAACTTTATTGTAAATATTGCCACTATGAACATAAGGAGTCCTTTTATCCTTTGGAATTAGTGTTTTTTGTATCCTTCAGGTAGATACCTAGAAGTAAATTGCTTGTTCATATATCCATTTTTAATATATTGAGGAACCTCCAAACTGTTTTCCACAGGGCCTGGACCAGTCTACATTCCCAAAAACTGTGTAAGAGAGTTCCTTTTTCTCCACACCCTCACCAACACTTGATGTTATGGTCTTTTTAATATGGGCCATTCTCACATTGTGATTATGATTTCCATTTCTCTGATAAAAAGTGATGATGATCATTTTTTTGTATGTTAAGTGGCCATCTATATGTCTTCTTTGGAGAAGTGTTTAGGTTCTCAGCCCATCTTTGCTTGGATTTATTGTTGTTAGTTGTATGAGTTCTTTATATATCTTGATATTATCCTCTTGTCAGATGTATGATGGGCAAATATTTTCTTTAATTCAGTAGGGTGTCTTTTTGTTTTTATGACAGTTTCTTTCACAGCATGCAGAAACTTAGTGACATTACAGTTAAGCCCCAAACTTAGTGGCATTACAGTTTAGACATAATTAAAACCAGTGTTGCAGTGTTTTACTGTTTTATGTATTATATGTTTCCAGGTTTTACATTCCGTTCTTTAAATTTATTTTGAGCTAACTTTTATGTGTGATGTGAGATAGTGATATAATTTCATCCTTTTTAATGTGACTATTCAGTTTTCTCACTATTGTTAATTGAAGACACTCACTCCATTGTATATGCTTGGAACCTTTATTATAAATTAACACTCCATGTAATTGTTGGTTTATTTCTGGATTTTTAGTTCTATTCCCTTGGTCATTATGACTGTTTTTATTATAAGACCACACTATTTTGATTGCTCTAACTTTAGGAACAAGCCAAGTATAGTAAAGCCTGCAAAATAAAAGTAAATAGATCTGTTGGGTTCCTCTATGGAAATAAACTAGATGAGAAGGAAGTCAAGAAAATAATCCCATTTGCAAGCACATCATAGATAACTAAGTGTTTAGGAATAAACAGCAAAGGTGGTAAAAAAATCTGTTCGGTAAAAGCTATAAGACATTGTTAAAAGAAATAGAAGACACAGAAAAATAGAAAGATATTTCTATTCATGATTTAAAAGAATTTGTGTTTTATAAATTTTAACCTAAAGTATTATACAGAGTTAGTATACTTTCCGTCAGTCTTTCAATGCATTTTTTCTAAAGAAGTAGAGCAAGCGTTGCTGAAATTTATATGGAACTGAAAAAAATTTGGAATAGCTAAAGCAATCCTGACAAAAAGAATGGAGATGGGTAGGCCGGGCATGGTGGTGCATTCCTGGGCGTGGTGGTGCATATCCACAGCCTAGGAAACTACGGTTGGGGCCAGAGATTGCAGTTGTCCCACTGGGGGCACATAGCGAGACCTAGTTCCAAAAAAATATAGCTGGGCATGGTGGCACGCACCTATAATCCCAGATACCTAGGAAACTGAGGCTGGGGATTGCTTGAGTCTGGTACCCCGGGCAATGTGATCCTGCAATTCCACAGGCAAAAATAGCTAGACCTAGTCTCAAAAAAAAAAAGAAAGAAAGAAAAAGAATGGAGATATGATGCTTGCAGACTTCAAACTATACTATGTAATTAATTTTTTATGATCATACCTTGGTTATTTAACAGTATATTTGAGATCTGCTGAGTGAGAAACATGTAAAGCAATATTATTTCCAGGCTGTTAAGATTGAGCAAATATAATAAAATTAATTAGTAATTTGGCAGAATCAGAAGTTTTCTGTTTTTTTCCCCAAAACCATTTGTTTATAGTTTATTTAGTGTTTTTTTCTTGCAATGTTGTAGCCCCCATAGTTCTCCACCATATCACCTGTGAACTGTCACCGTAACCCCTGTGTTCCTTTCTTCCCTGTTTTGCCATCTCCCTCCTTTGCTGTATGCTTCAGTTCTAGGGGCAGTTTTAAAATCAGTTATTTTTCTTTTCAGCTCAGCCAGTTATCTGTCTGTAAAATAAACATTTCAAAACCACAAAATAAACCTCTATACAAATCTTTAAAATGATCAAAAAGTAGATGTTGCTTTTTTTTATAACAAAGTATTTAGTATCATACCACACTTTTTTACATGGATGCTATTTATTCCTAAGCAAGTTATATTGTCTACCTGAAATCTCAGAATAGTATGTCTAGTATATTTCTGTTTGTTTTAGGTCTATGCTTGGGGCTGTGGAGCTTGTTTAGGGTGTGGTTCTTCAGAAGCTACTGCTTTGAGACCCAAGCTTATTGAAGAACTGGCTGCCACAAGAATAGTTGATATTTCTATTGGAGATAGTCATTGTTTGGCTCTTTCTCATGGTAAGGTCATTTGTTTATAAAAAGAGAAAAACAGTATTAACTATTATGACTGTTATGTTCCATAACTATATTACATTTAAATTTGACTTATTTTGTTCTTTATGTTTTGTTTTTAGATAATGAAGTGTATGCTTGGGGCAACAACTCAATGGGACAGTGTGGCCAAGGAAATTCCACAGGTCCTATTACTAAACCAAAGAAAGTGAGTGGCTTAGATGGCATAGCTATTCAGCAGATCTCTGCTGGTACATCACATAGTCTTGCATGGACTGCCCTTCCAAGGGACAGGTGAGAAAAAATGTTCATGTTAAATAATTTTTACCTTTTATTATCAACAGAAACACCAGTAAAATGCCCTTCTGAGCATTCCTAGTGTTGATTAGTTATTGTCATACGTGACATCTAGATTTCTTTCAGTTTAGATGTTGAACTTAGACATGTCATATAAGCAAGTTTTTTAAAAGAGATAAACATACTTTGAAATAAAATAGGTGTTTTATAAAAATTTGACTTTTTCCTAAGTGATAACTATCTTTTTAGATAATTAGGTAGGTGATGCTTAACCATTATTAGGAGATTGAATTTTAAGAAGTTTTGAGATACAGGTGGATTCTTTTATAATTCAGGGTGTATTATATTTGTATTCTGGACTTTTGTTTCTCATGGGATTTATTATAACATTCTAAACAATACATTTTTATAGATGACTATCATTCAAAGTGAAAGCCAAAAGTAATAAATTGAATATAAATATTTTGATATTAGTATTAAATCTGGAACTTTCCATTTCTCATCAGGATATGAAGATCTTGAAAAGTGTTACAATAGATCTCAAGACTTCTTCTTTTAATAGATTTCAATATATCTCTCTATAGCAGAATAGTTTTCTTAATATAAAGCATACATTATATAGACCCTTAGAACTAGAGGGATCTTTTGTAGATCATGCACTTTAGCCTTTAGTTGACACAGTATCTAGTCATTCCAAAAAACATACGGTAGTTTCTTGTCTTCTTCTTGGAGAACTCTAGGGATGCAAATTCTTCATTTTTCTGAATTGCTACAATGAAAGGTCTTATTGCTTTCACAATTAAGGGGTTTGTTAGTATGTTTTGTTGAAATCTTTCAGCTTTGGTAATTAAAAATGTTTTAAAATAAAATTTTATTGATTTATTAATTTTTTATTTTTGATAGTATGTGAACAACTACTGTTAGTGCTTTTCAAAATTTTCCTATGCTTCCTTCTAGGCAAGTTGTTGCATGGCATCGGCCTTATTGTGTTGATCTTGAAGAGAGTACCTTCTCACATCTGCGTTCTTTTCTTGAGAGATACTGTGATAAAATAAATAGTGAGATTCCCCCACTCCCTTTCCCTTCATCAAGGTATGTTATATATATATATATATATGTATTTGTGTGTGTGCACAGATGTGTTACATGTCTGTTGATTATTTTGTTTTGAGTTTTGATTCATTAATTTTTCTAGCATATGTCCTCTCCTCCTAGTTACATGAAATTCTTTATAATATGAAAAAAAGAGCTAAACTTAGATATTTGCAATAATAACTTTTAGGAAAGTTATACGTACTTCTATGAATCTCATTTTACAAATTACTTTTGGTCATAATTTAATAAAATGTTTAAAGAGAAAAAGTGTTCCCCCAACTGTATAGTGTATGCTTTTATGTTTCAAAAAAGATTCACAACAGTTTATTTGGTTTTAGGGAACATCATAGTTTCCTCAAGCTGTGCCTGAAGCTGCTTTCAAATCACCTTGCTCTTGCACTTGCTGGAGGGGTAGCTACCAGCATTCTTGGGAGACAGGCAGGCCCACTTCGGAATTTGCTATTCAGACTGATGGACTCAACTGTCCCTGATGAAATCCAAGAGGTAAGAGTATAGGACACTAGAATCTGTATGTTAAGCCACATCTTTCCCTGAGGTTATAACTCATACATTGAACTATATATTAGAAAACTTCAATTGGATATTCTTTTCCTTACTTTCAGTTTCCTGGTGGGAATGAATTCTTTTTGGTTAACACATTCTTTAAGGCAAAGAAAGGTCAGATGTCATTTCTGAAAAACCTTTCATTTCTTGCCTTTCTGCCAGGTTAGATTCCTCTTGTGTGTTTTCATTGCATCACAGTGTATTGTAGTCTATTTGTAAACATGTCTCTCTGTTCCACCAGAAGGTGGAATTTTGAGGATAAGGACATGGTTTTTTGTTGTTGTTGTTGTAGTTGTTGTTGTGGTAAAACAAGTACAACAACATTTACTATCTCAAGCATTTTTAAGTGTAGCATAGTGATATTAAATACATTCATAATGACTATCAACACATCCATCTAATTTCCTCATCTAATAAAATAGAAACTCTGTATCCATTTAACAGTAAGTCCCTAGTGTCCCCTCCTTTTAGCCCCTAGCAACTACCTTTCTACTTTATGCTTTTGATTTTAACATTTTAAATTTGTCATATAAGTAGAATCATGCACTGTTTCTCTTTTTGTGACTGATTAATTTTACATACCATAATATCCCAAGGTTCAGCCATGTTATAGATATATGATAGAATTTCCTTTATTTTTAAAGCTGATAATCTTTTGTTATATGTATATACTACTTTTTGCTTATTCACTCATCTGTCATCTTTATGACTTTGGCCTAAGCAATGGTTCCTTAGTATGCAGAAAACACAAGCAACTAACCAAAGGAAAAAGTCATTTATTTGACTTTTCAGAATTGAAAACATGTGCTTCAGAGGACCTCATCAAGAAAATGAAAATTCAACTTAAAGAATGGGGAAAATATTTGTAAATCATTTGTATGATAAGATTTTAGTTTCTGGAATTTATTGACGTGATATAAAGAATCCTTACAGTTTTTATACAGCAGTGTAAAAAAAATTTTATACAGCAGTATAAAAGACAAATAACCCAATTAAAAAGATAGGTGAATAGGCCAGGCATAGTGGTGCATGCCTGTAAGTGGCAGCCTAGGAAGCCGCAGCTGGGGCCGGGGATTGCGGTTCGAGTTCCGGTGGGGGCACGTGAGACCTAGTTCCCAAAAAATATAGCTGGGCGTGGTGGCATGTGCCTATAATCCCAGCTACCTGGGAAGCTGAGGCTGGGGATTGCTTGAGTCTGTGGTACCCCGGGCAACGTGAGCCTGCAGAGCCACAGGCAATGAGAACTAGTCTCAAAACAAACAAACAAACAAACAAAAATCAAAAAAAAAGAAAATAGGTGAATAGTAAGAATGGCCCACATCAAAAAAATGGACAACAACAAGTGCTGGCCTGGATGCGGAGAGAAAGAAACACTCTTACACTGCTGGTGGGAATGTAAACTAGTCCAGCACTATACAAAGCAGTATGGAAGACCCTCAAACAAATGAAAATGGAGCTATGACCCAGCAATCACTCTTTTGGGAATCTACCCAAAGGAGACCTCAATACTTATACTAAGGGACACCTGTCCCTGTATGTTTATTGCAGCACTAATTATAATTGCAAGGAAATGGAAACAACCCAAATGTCCCAAAACAGATGTATGGATGAAAAAGTTGTGGTAATATGCACAATGGAATATTACTCATCAATTAAAATGACAAACTTGATGAATCATGAGATAACATGAATGTAACTAGAAGAACTCATATTAGCAGAAACAAGTCAGAAAGAAAAAGACAGAAACAAGAAATGGCTTCACTAATATATGGGGCGTATGAAACAAACAAAAGGCCAGGAGGAAAAGTCAAAACACGCTAGCTAACAACCAAACTAAAGTACACAACTGGGTTGGGGGTGGGTGGGATTACTCAGGGAGGGGAGGTGATAGGTAAACCCTGGGGAATACAAATATGTGAAATATATATATATATATATAATTATTAAAAATTGAAAAAAAGAAAATAGGTGAAGAATCTGAGTAGACGTATCTCCAAAGAAGATATAAATATGTACGAGAAGTACATGAAACAATACTCAGCATTAAAGTCATAGGGAAATGCAGATCACAATCACAGTGAGATTACAATTTACATCCTTACATGACTATAATCAAAACAACTGACAATACCAAATTTTGTTGAGGATGTAGAGAAATTAGAACTCTCATAATGCTGTTTGTTGGTAGGCATATAAAAATGGTGTAGCTACTGAAAAAAATAGGCAGTTCCTTAAATAGTTTAACATAATGTAGCAATTGCTTATGCAGAAAATTGGAAACAGATATCCACATACTTACACAAAAAAGTGGAAACATTACAGATGTCTGTCAGTTGTTGAATGTATGACCACAAAAAAACATGGTGTGTCCAAAACAGTGTTCTATTATTTAGTCATAAAAAGGAATGATGTACTCATATATGCTACATCATGATTGAATCTTGAAAAGATGCTAAATGAAAAAAGTCAGACACAAAAGGCCACGTGTTATATGAAAAATATGAAATTTGCAGAACAGATAAATTCATAAAAATAGAAAATAGGCTAGATTGTTAGCAATTTGGGATGGGGAGAGATGGTAAGTGACTTCTCTTGGGTCCAGATTCTTTTTGGGATGATGAAAACATTCTAAAACTTGATAGTAGTGATGGTAATACCACTCTGAATATATTAAAAACTGCTGAATTGTATACTCTAAAAGGTGAATTTCTTCATATGTGGGTTATATGTCAATTTTTAAAAAAAAATTTATTTTTTATATATTTCACATCAATTTAATCTCCAGGGGTCACCCACCACCTCCCCTCCCTGACCACTCCACCTGGTCCCCACCTCCCATTGTGTACTTTCATTTGGTTGTCCATATATTAGAGAAACCATTTGGTTTCTGTCTTTTTCTGACTCATTTCTGCTAGTATGATTTCTTCTAGATACATCCAGGTTTCCATAAATTCATCAAATTTGTCATTTTTAATTGATGAGTAATACTCCATTGTGTATATATACACCACATCTTCATCCATTCATCTGTTTTGGGACATTTGGGTTGTTTCCATGTCCTTGCAATTATAAACACTGCTGTAATGAACATCCGAGCATATGTGTCCTTTTGTACCCTCATTGAGGTCTCCTTTGGATAGATTCCCAAAAGAGCGATTGCTGGGTCAAATGGTAGTTCCATTTTCATTGGTTTGAGGGTCCTCCATACTGCTTTCCATAGTGACTGAACCAGTTTACTTTCCCACCAGCAGTGTAAGATTGTTCCTTTCTCTCCCCATCATGTCAACTTTTTAAAAAAGCAAAAAGATCCAGTGATTTTTCAACTAGAGGGACATGTGCCTTGAATATAAATAGAGGGAATATTAACCTAATATCAATAGAAACTTTGAGGGCTTAGTATGTACAAGAAATTAGGTAAGTGTAATATTTTTAAAAGATTGAAAAGTAGTGGAATTAAATAAGAAAAAGTAAATTTAAAAAATTACTGTTGGTATTGATTTTGTTTTCCTTGAGTCATCTTGGTACTCCTTCTCAGGAGAATCCTGGATTCTCCCAGTACTTGTGACCTTGTTTCTGTTTAGAACCATTTCTGTTTCTCTTTCTAAACTCTGAACATAGTAGTTTATCTGTTTGCAGGAATTATTCTTGCTTCTGTTTTTTTGTGTGCTTCCCAGTCATTTTCCTAGGACTTTCATTTTGAATTTATTTTTGATACTTTATTCTGAACTAATTGCTAAGAAAAGCTATAGAAATGTAGAATTCTCATTTATCTTTCACTCAACTTCCCCTGCTGCTAGTATCTGTGGTAATTATAGCACATTTTTCTAAGTTAAGAAATTAACATTCACTTAGTGATGGTAATTTAGCTTAATACTTTATTAGAAATTTATCAGTTTTCCACTAAGCTCCATGTTCTTAAGCAGAATCATGTGTAGTATCATATAATGCATTCAATTGTTATTTCTCCTCATAGGTCTGTAGATCTATATTCTGTAACAGATGCTGTCTTTTTTTTTTTTTTTCCTATGATCTGGATACTTCATGATTACTGGTTAGTTATTTTATTAAATACATATTATTTTCTCATGATTAGATGAAGTTACACATTTTGACAAGATTATCAGAGGAATGATGTAGCCTCAGTTCATTGTGTCATTTGGTTCATAATATTGAGGTGTCTTATTTCTGGAATTTTCACTTTGGTTGCTTGATTAAGCTCCTAAGAGGATATAAATATTCTTGGAGAACATAATCATATTTAAATATCTTGTGAATTGAATATTTTAGTTATTGAAACATAGAATCTAAATTAGAAATAATTTTTCCATAAGAAAATAAAGTTATTACCTTCTGGTTTTCAATGTTATTTCTAAATTAAGAGAAAAAAATCAGCACTTTTCAAGCTTTCAATTGTTTTTATGGATTTTTTTTCTGTTTGGATTCCATAGCAAGTTTTACTTTGTATTCTCATATTTCAAAATGGTAAGACATAATCTGTGCCTGCTTTTTATCCATTGTGGTAGATACCTGGGTGGACCCTTTTAATCTGGAAACTTAGAGTCTTTAGTTTTAAGATTTTATATTTTAATTGATATTTACTATTTAATTCAATTTGATGTTTATTTTTTTGTGTATTTTTATTTAAAATCCATTGATTTGCTGATTGTTTATATGATTATATAATTTTGGTAGTATACTGAAATTTTTTATTTCTTCATAATTTTAATTTATAAGAACTTAATTTGAGGGTTTCTTTTATTAATTTGAGAGTTTCTTTTATTTGAGAGTTTAATTTGAGAGTTTCTTTTATTGTTTTAGTACCCTCTTGTTTTGATTTCTTATCCTGTTTTTTCAGATAGGTTTTTGTTCTTAAAGTTTTTCTTTTCCTGTGCAATTTGTCTTTTTGAAAATTACATTTTATCTGTTAGTTTTAGTTTCTGTCTTTCATAAATGTGTTCCTCAAATTTCCAGTGAGCCGTGGCAGCCAAATCATGTTTAATGGTGTGACATTAAAAGATTGGTCAAATGTCTTATTCACATTGGTGAGGTTTATCAACTTTTTAGATTGGTGTGACTAGACTATTTTTGGAAAAGAGGGTAGATTCTGATGTCTGCTCCTTAACTAAGTCTTTTCTCTTGGGCCAGTTGGATTTCCAAAAGGACAGCTCTTTCCAGTCTGTTATCAAGTATAGAACTGAGCAACAATCTTCTGGTTGGGAGAAAGAACTTGGGTATCTTAACATTCAGAATAGACATTTTCTCTTACAAATTCTTATTTTCAATTTGTTATTCCTAACCTCAATTGTGCTTATATTCTGCCAATCCTCTAGTTGAGAGTCCCTCCTTTGTTCCAGAGTTCCCCAGGAATCTACAGGAATCCTACAGTATAAATCATATTTTGTCTTTTCCCACTTTTGTCTTAAGATGAAGCCATTTTAGGTCTTATTAGTCAGTTTGTTTGTTGCTTTCTGCTTCTAGAATTTTGATGCTGTTCTCATTTTGCTTTTCTGTTTAAAAAAATATTTTGTTCCCAGCTACCTGGGAAGCTGAGGCTGGGGATTGCTTGAGTCTGTGGTACTCTGGGCAATATGAGCCCGAGGTTCCATGGGAAAAATAGCGAGACCAAGTCTCAAAAAAAAAAAAGACTGAGGCCGGGCATGGTGGTGCATACCTGTAAGTTCCAGCCTATGAAACGGCTGGGCCTAGGGATCACAGTTCGAGTCCCACTTGGGGCAACACAGCAAGACCTAGTCCCAAAAAATAGCTGGGCATGGTGGCGCATGCTTGTAATCCCAGCTACCTGGGAAGCTGAGGCTGGGCATTGCTTGAGTTCATGGTACCCAGGGCAATGTGAGCCTGCAGTTCACAGGCAAAAATAGCGAGACGTAGTCTCAAAAAAAAATAAAATAAAAATAAATAAATTTTAAAAAGAAAAAACTATTTTTGTTGATTTTATATATAGATTTTTTTTTCTTACATTGTTGTTGCTTGTCCTTTTATAGTTTCCTTTCCCCCACAATTCTAGATGGGTGTTGGGAAGGTAGTACATATATTCAGCATTTAATCTTTAGTCGCTACTGTTGAATTACCATAGATAAATTCTAGTTTGGATATAGTAATCTGAGAAAAGTCATTAAAGATTCTTTCAACTTTTGTGTTGGCAGTGACATCATGTTTGAAGAAAGTGTTATTAATATTTATTTGCATTTCTCAGTAATTATAGTAATTAAAAAATCAGAAACATTGCCTTATAGAAAAATTGAGTATTAGAAGTAGAATAGACTAGGTAGAGTTTATCTAGTCAACTTCCTTATTTTTTAAAATGAGAGTCTGAGTCTAAATGCCAGAGAACTATGAGACCTAAGATAACATAGTTATTATTTGTGCTGTTTCCACTACGTGCACCTTTGTCTGCCTTAAGTTGTACTCATTTTAAATATTTTAAGCTAAGTGCCTAACCCTCAGGAAAAACTTTCATGGCTTATGGGACGTTAGTTGCCTTCTTGTGTGTTTGTGCTCTTAAGTTTGCACTTCTTTTATTTTCCCTGTGTGACTCCTTTTACATTTATGCTTGTTATGTGTGAGCATATATGCTCATGAAAACAGGTGTTTTGTTTGTCTTGGTCTTTTCTACATCTATAGTAAGTATTTTGTCCGGAGCTTTATCAGACCCAATGCTGTAGATACAGCACTAAATATTTGTTAGATGTTGATTCACTATTTAGTGGCAAATTCAAAATATGTTTTCAGTCTTCTTAAAGATAACTAAAGAAGAACTTATATGCTTTCTTTTTCCCCAACATGTTGTCTTCTTTAGACTTCTTTGATTCTAATAGTTTATAGATTTATTTTTAAAATGTTTCCATTTAAAAGGTTAGAGTCAGGCCTATAACTCAGTTTTGTTTTTTGATATTAGGTGGTAATTGAAACTCTTTCAGTGGGAGCAACTATGCTGTTACCTCCATTAAGAGAACGGATGGAATTACTTCATTCTCTTTTACCCCAAGGACCGGATAGATGGGAAAGCTTATCGAAAGGGCAGGTGAGCCTTTGCATGGTATCTGAGTGAACACATAATCAGCTTTTCTCTCTCTCTGTCTCTCTCACACACAAATAGACTGAGAAGGAAATAAAGCTATTTATTGTCATGTGTTCTTGGAATATATCTAATGATAATTGGTCAGTCCCAGTATTTAATGCTTTCTGCTGAAGAGTCCCAGATTTCTATTGAGAGTGAAACAGATGATAATTTATTAAATGATTTGGGACTAATTGTTAAATTATGACTATTTTTTCCAGTGTGACACTGAAATCAGTGACCTTCTTGTCTGTTTGTAATGTGCTGATTTGGAATCAGAGGCCAATGCTAATGTTGTTTCTGTTCTCAGAACTTTGTTTGAAATTGCTTATGTAAAATATGAAAGGTGACTATTATAAAAAAAGTATTTGATGATATGACTGAGTATTCTTTCCATTTTTAATATTTCATTAAAATAAATGTATTTTGCTCAACTAAGTAGAAGAATCAACTATAGAGTACTATTTGAGGGAAAAGTGGTACTTAGTGGCAATATTAAGAGGTACTTAGTAGCAATATTAAGATTCATAGATGCAGGCCGGGCATGGTGGTGCAAGCCTGTAAGCAGCAGCCTAGGAGGCCAGGGATCACAGTTCTAGTCCCGCCGGGGGCACGTAATGAGACCTAGTTCCAAAAAAATATAGCTGGGTGTGGTGGCATATGCCTGTAATCTCAGCTACATGGGAAACTGAGGCTGAGGATTGCTTGAGTCTGTGGTACCCTGGGCAACATGAGCCTGCGGTTCCACAGGCAAAAATAGCAAGACCAAGTCTCAAAAAAAAAAAAAAATTTTTTTTTCAAGGAATGTTTTGCATTAGTTTAGATTTCAAGTGATATATATTTAAGCATTAGAATAGTTGTCAGGTATTTCTATAGAAGAATGTATAATATAATTTATTGTTAGTATTTATTCCTACTCTTTACTTACAGTACTATAAGAATTATTCAATTTTAGAGTTTTGGGTATTATGGTAAAGGATGGCTAAGACAGGATAAATTGAATTTTCTCAAGTGGTGCTGTAGGATAGGTTTTCTTTTAATTATATGCTCCTATGATTACTATTAAGTGCATTCATTAGTTAGTATCATTGATAGTTATTCTGTCCCTTCCCCCACACTAGGTTCCTTTTCCTCCTTTTTCAGTGTATTCTAAGCCAACTATTTATTTGTTCCTATTTCATGGATGGAAATATTTTTCTTTAGAGAATGCAACTAGATATCATTCTGACAAGCTTGCAAGACCATACCCATGTAGCCTCCTTACTTGGCTATAGCTCACCTTCTGATGCTGCTGACCTCTCTTCTGTGTGCACTGGCTATGCTAGCCTGACAGATCAGCCTTACGGCACACAGAGCTGCCATCCAGACACTCATCTGGCTGAAATTTTGATGAAGACACTCTTAAGAAATTTAGGATTTTATACAGTAAGTTGCTTTCTGTAATTAAAGAAAAACAAATTGGGTTCTTTTGAGAATGTGTGTGGGGGTCAGGATTGCTTTGGATCAAGATAATTTTCATATTTTAACACTTATGAAGTAATAAAACTCAAGACTCTACTCTTCAAAGGAGGAAAACATGTCTGATCTGAATATTGTAAATGCCAAATTACTTGTAATTAATAATTCCAAAGAGATTTATTTTAGAACTTAACCACATTTTTCTGATATTAATGTAGAAGAATGGGCAAATGAAAATAGTAACATTTTACAAGAGAATAATGAGGGAATAATGAGAATAAGATTTTTTTCTGGTGAAAAAACCTTTCACTAGATATTTTCACCAGAAAAAAAATCTTCTCTTTGAGCAATGATGTTGGTACTGACTCAGAATAGACTGGTCAATCAGAAAGAAGACAGTGAATCCTATTTAAAAATTTTATATCTCATTTTAAATATTTAAGCTGTTTTAAATTTCGTTGATTCTAACTCTGTGGTATTTCTTCAATGGGTCTCTCATTTCTATGGGTTTTAGCCCAGACTATGATGACCTAATGCTAATAGCAGTAGTGAAGGCATTGTCAATGTTGCTGGTCTCAGCATCTTACCTGTGGAATAATCTTGTCTACTAAAAAAAAAATCACTTTATTTTAAATTAAAATCCCTTCAGATCATCCATATTGCTTGACTTTAACATCATTTTCAAATGAATGATACACATGCATAACTACTTCCTGCTCACTCTTCATTTCTACTGATCTATGACTTCTTTTAACTTACACAAGAGTTAAAAGAATCAATCAGAGAAGGACCTGCATCAGTCAGCCAAATTTGGTTATGCCTATTTGTGTATCTTTCAGTCATCTTCTAAATCATTTGTAAGTTGCAGATGTCATATGTCATACTGACTATTCCTAAACATTTATACATACATCAATCATGTATTTCCAGAAATATTATGTAATACATTCAAATTTCTACAGTTTATCTAATAAAGTCCTTTATAGCAATTTCTCCTCTCCAGTCCAGGCTCACATGTGTGTTTAGTTTCATGTCTTTTGAATTCATGTCCTTCTTTTGTAATCCAAGGCAAATTTCTAAGAATTATTTTCTTAAAAATTCACAAGATTGTGAAAAGTAAACTTTCACACAGGATGTCTGAATGCCGTTTGCACTAAACTGTTGAAATATCTTGTCTTTGGGTTGTTGTATTGTTACTTCTCTTAATGAATAAACAAAATGAAATTGCTTGATATTATTTTAATAGCTATTACAAAGACTTAAAGATTGATAATGAGAGGAAAGAAAATATGAATTCTTAAATCAGATTCATTTATGGTAGGTATTTACTTTCATTTTCAAACACTTCAAATATAATCTTAATTTATGTATCTTTTTAGGATCAAGCATTTGGAGAACTAGAAAAGAATAGTGATAAATTTTTACTTGGAACATCATCATCAGAGAACAGTCAGCCTGCTCATCTTCATGAACTGCTCTGTTCCCTGCAGAAACAACTTCTGGCATTTTGCCATATCAATAACATTAGTGAGGTATGTGAGTCTCTGCCTTTTCTGGTGATCTGTCAGGAACCTTGAAACTCAGATATTTGGGTAAGCCATGATATTTTTGTATCTTAAATCTTTCAAAGCAGTAATATAGGAACTTTTTTCCCTCAGAACTCAAGCAGTGTGGCATTACTTCATAAACATCTTCAGCTCTTGTTGCCTCATGCCACAGATACTTATTCACGTTCTGCAAATTTGCTCAAAGAAAGTCCTTGGAATGGCAGCGTTGGAGAAAAATTAAGAGGTGTGTTTGGTACTGATTTCAAATTTAATCAGTGGTTGTAAAACAAGAGTCTTTAGCCATTCCAAAGCCTTAAGAGGGCCTGAAACTTCTGATTGGAAGAGGAATGATTTTGAATCTCCTTCCTATTACAGATCCCTTAGGTCTTGATTTGGGTTATGGTACCAGTTATTGATCTGATTAGTCTAAAAAGATTCTAATTGGTATGAAATAGGCCTAATATAAAGCATTCCAATGCTTTATGACATTAACATATGGCATGAAAGTGAGATTTCTGTATGCTATTTCTTTACCTTTCAGCATTTATCAGTGTTCTCTTTCTTGAAATGCTTTCTGTTCTCTGGGCTTCTTTTAAATCACATCCTGTTTTTACATTTCTTTTACTACTTTTTTTCAGTCAGTGCCTATAAGCATCTCTTCCTTGAACATGCCCTTTACTGTAGAGGGTCCTCAAATTGAACCCTCAATTCTTTTCCCTGAATGATCTTATCTGGTCCCTTGTGTATTTAACAACCGTGTGTGTTTGCCCCCAGATCTACATATACCTGAGAACTCCTTTCCTGAGCACTAGAGAGTTTTCTGTAGTTGCTTCTTGGTATCTTTTCTTGGTTTTCCCAAAAGAAACTAATATTGATTATGCCTGTCCAAAATCAACTTATCTTTGACATTCCCCTACTAAATAAAGAAGCTGAGAAACTTTAAAGTCACTGCTTACTAGATACGTCTATTTTGTTCCACAGGCAACTAAAAGGTAATCTGTTTAAACTAAGCTCATTTCTGAATGGTGTTCCCTGTCCCAAAATAAATACAAAAATATTGAAACAGACTTGACTTGAAACATATAGATTGTAAATAGACAGTACTTTGAGATTACCTTAATTTAAAGAAAAGTAAATTTGTTTTAAAAAAAACTTAGAAGACCCTACACACTATGTAAACACCATAAGGGCAGGAATTTTAGTTCCCTTTCTTCTAGAATAATGCCTGATTTCTTGAGTAAATCTTGAAACTATTATAAGCTTGTGAATAAGAAATTCATAATTCATTTTAAAGGAATCAGCTATAATTTTTTAAATTTGTTGGCATGAGGGTATGTATACTTTGCCACCAAGTGTCTGTTGGTGGCATTTTTGGGGAAGTGAGTAAATACCAATATTGCACTAGCTACCAAATAGGTCTTCAATAAAGAGTTACTGAATTAGAGTATCTAGTTCTATGTTAAAATATATTTTGGGTGACATGATGGGAGAACCATCTGATACACGATGATGTAAAAAATATACATGTAGTCAATAGAAAAAAGTAATAAAAATAAAAAATAAGTATATTTATTAGTTTTTTTTTTTTAAGTGTGAAATGATTGATGTTGAATTTCTTACCCTTCATAGATGTGATATACGTCTCAGCTGCAGGCAGTATGCTCTGTCAGATTGTTAACTCCCTACTGTTGCTACCTGTGTCAGTGGCTCGACCTTTATTGAGTTACCTCCTCGACTTGTTGCCACCTCTCGATTGCCTTAATAGACTCCTGCCAGCTGCTGCTCTTTTAGAAGATCAAGAGTTACAGTGGCCTCTTCATGGTAAGTAGCAATAGTAAAGGAATAAGTAATGCTTTTGAGAAAAGTTTTTTCACTTGGATGCAGCAGATAAATCATGTCTCACACATGGATGTTTTATATGGTCGAGAATATTAGGTTGTCATGTAAGAACTTGAAGCCTAAAGTGTGCAACTGAGTTGGAAAACTAAGAAAAGTTGCTCAGATTCAATAATATCTTGAATATATAGTCATCAGGTTTGAATAATTACAGGTTCTGTGACAGGTTTTTCTTTCCTTCAAATTTTGACATGGTTAAAATTGGAATATCTCTTACAATGAATGATAGGAAGGCATTGGATAACCAGTCACCAGCATCATGACACATCTTATAATCAATGGATTATTTTATTTCATTAGCAAGTTTTATTTACTAAATACAAAGACATTTTTTTTATAATCCCTACTTTACAGTTATATATTTGGTATTTTGGTTCACTATATAGATAACTGATGAATGTAAGAGATGGAAATTAGGAATGTATCTTTTTTTTTTTTAAAGGTACTTTATAGGAAGTAGCATTTTGATTTCTGTCATGCTACTTGAATTCACAATACAAAAAAATGATGAGAATATTCTTTTGACTACAGTTTAAAACAGTCTGGAACAAACACCAAAATGTTTTTCTATTGAAGTATGTCTATCCTAATGCTATTAAAGGAGTTTCATTATTAAATTCTTAAAGTTTCAAGTTTGAATGAGGCCACTTGTTTTACTGCAAAGAATCCTGAACTAAGGCATACAAAGATCTAGATTTTAGCTTTGACTCTGCTAGTAGCTTGTCTGTATGACTTGGACAAGTTACTTCTTAAAATCTTCTTAAAATCTTGCTTTCCTCTCTTGAAAAGATTGTGATTTGACAGATGACCCTGTCTTTCTTGTAAAACTTAACAGTTTTGTGCCAACTAGATTTAGATAAATTCAAAAATCAAGATTACAACTATATTGGGATGTTAATTATGCTTTTTATGAAAATAGTCCAGTTTTATACTTGCTTTGTTAAAATTATTTCAGGATTTTCTAACATTCAGTCTATTTATCTTAAGTAAATTAGGTTATATTTAGAATTTCTGCATCTGTGTTCTGATATATCTCTATGCTTTTTCTATTTCATGTTCTCTTTTTGTTCTTTTATGTCACAATTATATAATCTCATAGCATTGCCTTAGAATCTTCACTTTTTTTCTGTAATAATTTGTCTGTAATAACTCCTCTTCTTGAGGAGTTTAGACGACTATTTAGAAAACTACCTGACTTTGGTATTTTTTGTGGATAGGCTTTGGTGATTTTCTTTTTTTTAATATTTAGAGATTATTATTCTCTCCAGCTTTTTTATGTCTTTTTTTATTCATTTTGGAAGTTATTTTTCCAGAATATGTCATGTTTTGGTTTTCAAATTTATTGACATGAAATTCATTCATGCTTTTAAAAAAATCTCTACTGTATCTGTGATTACATCCTCTTTTTTATTCCTACTTTTAAAGTTTTCCACTTTTTTTCTTAATTAATTTTATTAGTGGCATATTTAGTAGTCTTTTCAGATAACCTGTTTAGTGGTCTTTTCAAATAACCTGTTTTTGGATTTATTGATCTCTTTTTCATCAATGATTTCATTGATAGTTGTTTCTATTTTTATGGCTGTGTTGGTTTGTTTTTTAAGTGGAAAACTTTGAAAAACAAATGTACAACAGGAAAGTATGAATCTGAATCTTAGTACAGGACAGTTCTGAATTAAGTTATCTAGCAGTCCTATCATTTTACTATATTCGGCTGCCTCATTAAGTGAGGCACTTAATGGTGCCTCGCTTAATGGTAAAATTTACTCACTTAATGGTAAAATTTGATCTGCATGGTGAAAATTAAGAATAGAATCCCTTGGTTAATTTTGTCAGGCAATTTTTGAATGTTTATCTTAAAATTAATAAATTTACAGAGGGAATTGTTAATTAGTATAGCTTATTTGAATTCATTTTAAATTAACCCAGTAAGCAAAATACATAAAATGCTATAATTTGTGTTTTAATTGTAAAATTACCTTGCTTCAGTATCTTATTGCAGTGTCATAGAAATGAGAAAGCATCAGAATCTTAATATGTCAGGTAAAGATATAATTACTAATGATTTTGTCTTTAGGAGGACCGGAACTAATTGATCCTGCTGGATTACCTTTACCTCAGCCAGCCCAGTCCTGGGTATGGCTTGTGGATCTAGAAAGAACAATTGCCCTCCTTATTGGGCGTTGTCTTGGTGGCATGCTTCAGGGCTCTCCTGTGTCTCCAGAGGAACAGGACACTGCATATTGGATGAAAACACCACTCTTCAGTGATGGTGTAGAAATGGACATCCCTCAGTTGGGTAATGTTCTTTTGTGCAATATTTAAAAACATGCTTGTATTGAGTTTTCTTACTCTGGTTTGCTAAATAGAAAACTGGTAGAAAGGTAATCTAACACTAGCTGGGTAGGTGATTTAAAACTATAACTTGGAGCCCTCAGAAACAAGCTTAATCTTCAGCATTATAAAGTGAAAGCCCCCTAGAAAAATGATCCCTCTCTTATCATTAGTTATCATTTATTTTTGGTCTATTTATCTAACTCATAAAAATGAGTAAATGCTTCATTATGTTCTGGGGCATGGAAGTTCTGGGGCATAGAACTGTCTCAGTGTCTGAAGCTTTGTAAGGTTATGTACTGTAATTTACCAGTGCTCAATTTTCTAACACTTCTCTAACATGAGTGGCAGTTCCTTCTACCAATTGTTTTATTTTCATGCTGATGTTACCTTGTATGATTCTTCACTTTTTCCTACCCTATTTACTTTCCTGTTTCATCTTCTATTTGCCTAGTTAACCTTTTGGTAGGCTAGCTTTCTGACTGTCTGAACATGAGTATTTCTCCACTTTTGAGCAGGTGATATGGTTATTTTGTTTAGGATTGATCTGTTGGTCTCTCTGAACCTGTTATTTTGATGAATAAAAAACTGAGTTAGATTAGATAGTTTATATAGTTATTAGATTTAAAATATGTTATTTCTCCGATAAGAGAGAGAGACTCAGAATGTCCAGGAAAGAACATTTAAGAAAAATCTCCATCTAAGAGACTTAATCTCAATCAAGAGGGAAAATTGAAAAAAAAAAAGGAACCAAGACAAAAATCAGAGGGAGATTCTGATGGATTGGTAGATTTTAGAGTGGGTGTGAGAAAAACTGTTGAAGATTTTAAATCTTCATTTTCCAAATAGGAATATATATTCATCATTTCACTTGTGAACCAAAAGTGATTCTGGCCCTGGGTGATGAATGCTAGACTGGTTCTTATGATTAGTTTGTATCTAAAAAAGGTAATCATGGTGTTTCAAGGATATTTAACATCATCCAGTGCTGTTTAACTCTGTGATAGTCTGAAATGTCTTCACACGGCAAAAGTATATGCTGCTACCTTTCTCAGATTTCTGTTTTATTCCCTTTATTCAGTTAGCTGGCTTTTAGTAAGGTTATGTACTGTAACTTACCAGTGCTCAATTTTCTAATACTTCTCTATGAATAAAATCAATTTTAGTTTTAATGATATCGTTTAGCTTCACCCATAAAACTATTAAAATGTTACATTTTATATTTAAATAATTACATAAATTAGAAAATAGGTATGGTCCAGTGTAAAATTATAAATATATGATAATCCAATAGTATTTTGGGTTAAGTTGACTTTTGGTAGTAGTCTGGGAACCTGATTATGATTTAGAGAATTGTTTTGTTTGTTTTTTGAATGGAAAATAATTTCTGAATACTAAAAGTCACATTGAAAAGTTCAGAACCTCCTATATAAATGTAAATATAAATTAGGAAATTGTTAATGATATCTTTGATCTATCTTGAATTATACTTAGCTGATACTTAACTGATTATTTTCCCTTAAGCCCTAGAGGGGGAAATTCTTGTCTAGTTTCTTTGCAGTGATCCCATGCAAAGAAATACCATTTCACAAGGATACCATTTTTTTCTGTGCTTTTTATTGAGGTATTGTTTTATAACACTGCATATGATTCAGGTATCGATTCACCTTTTTCAAATGTATGTAACCATTACATTTGAACAGGAGAATATTTTGTTATATTAGACTTTGCTGCTACTATAATGATAAGACATTTAGCATGTCTTATGCTATGATATGATATGATAGCTAAGACATGATAGCATGTCTTATGTCTTATGGTAGGTAGCAGCTCCTACCTATCAAAATGCCACACCCCACCCTGGAGTGTCACATTTAGTCACATATCCTTCTGGAGGGTGACCTTTGTAGCATCTAATTAAAATTACTTGAAGTGTGTCCTTTTATGTGTATTAATTAAATATCAGGTTTTAGTTGTAGCGCCACAATTTATGAAGCTTAAAATTGAGAGATTGAAATTTACTTTTTCTTTTTTTTTAGATAAATGCATGAGTTGCCTGTTAGAAGTAGCTCTTTCAGGAAATGAAGAGCAGAAGCCTTTTGATTACAAATTGCGGCCAGAAATTGCTGTCTATGTAGACTTGGCATTGGGTTGTTCAAAAGAACCTGCTCAAAGTCTTTGGATCAGCATGCAGGATTATGCTGTTAGTAAAGGTAAGATGAAGTGAATAAGAGGTAAATATAACAATATGTAGATAATGTAAGAAAACATGTGCTATATATGTTAATATATATTATATATGATAGATATTACATCAAATATATTACATCATATATATAATATATAACATTGCAGAAATCACTGTATTTTATAGTAGTTGATGTTCTACAAACAAAATTTAATAAAAATTTGATTTTCCTCTTTTTGTTCAATATCTTGAGTATTTTTTAAAAATGTAAATGCATCTCATTTGAAGGAGAAATTGAAATTTATATAAATTCTGAGGCAAACATTTTACTGAAGTATGCCATGCAGTGTAAATAGATCTAGTATAAGAGCATATTTAATGAGTCATCTTTTTGCAAGCCCTGATGTAAGAACTGAAGGAATGTATGTGTAGACATCTATATCTAGAATTGTTCTGTTTCTTCCTGTAAAAGATTTGCCCACCTCGGAGTGCTGATGAAAATACCAGTTTGAGATAAGGTCTACTAAATAAATAGTCAAGTATTATACAGGTATTTAGTGACATTTTCATTTTCTAAAATTTGATTAATAAGATTAATCTTATATACAGGTTCTCAAAGGATATACCTGACTGACTTCCTTTTAGTTCCCAAATTTTCCTTTATAGCAATGACTTGGACTGTTCAGAATCACATTGTTGTGTTTGTCCTTTTAGCTCTTATCTTAGGTTTCTGCCATTTTTTCAAATTGTCTTTCTTCTGTTGAAAATATATTTTAAAACCTTCTGTTGTGGGTTTTTTTTTTTTGGTGTGTGTGTGTGTGTGTGTACTAAAATGACATGAAGTACTTACTATTCAGATCTTTAAAGCACTAGTGAGAGGAAACTTTTGAAAGTTTAATCTCTTCCAGTTTTTTCTTTATTATTTATTCTAATGTGTCAAGTCACCCATATGTGCAAATGAATGATAATGGAGGAAGAAAATGTTTACTTTCTAAGTTATATTTCTGATATTCTTGTATTTGGATTATTTTCTTTGGATGTACAGTTAGGTTTCCTTTTTATATACTATTATTACTCTATTGCAAAGAGAACTTTTTAAAAAGTAGATACTTGGTCAATTGCTACTATGCCTACAAAGGAAAAGTAGATAAAAACAGAAGATGAATAAAAGCTCATTGTTACTAAATTTTCTGAATTACTTATCTTCACTGTAGCCTAGACTTTATAACTAAATAGAACATTCTGTAGTGCTTGATATGAAGTGACCATAACTTTATTCAAGGTATTTTTAAAAAGAATCCATTACATTAAAAAATGTGTAGGAGGATAATCCCAGCTAAATTTGAAATACCAAAAAAAGTATAGTTTACTTTAAAAATTGAACATTAACCTCCTTGAAATAGGTCTTGTTTGACTTTAAGTCATCTTGGTTCTAAAAATGACAAGCAATTTGCTGGCACAGTTGATCTCTCACGTGGAATGTGAGAAAATTTTCTGTTATACAGATTGTCATTCTAAGATTCTCTGTGGACTGTAAGATGTTCTTTAAGATCTGGCATGTTTTTAAAAAGGCGAAAGATTTATACGATCTGAAGAGAAACTAGAGTATCTGGCATGTTTTTATTAGTTTTTTTCACACATAAAATAGGTAACTCTGAAATTTTTACTACCTCTCCACCTGCCCCCAGGTATAGTCATCATATCCTTTCCCCCATCAAAGCACCCATAGTCCTCTGATATAAAGTTTTATCTCTTGAGATAGGAATTTTAAGAAGGGGTTAAGAGTAAATAAAATTAACTCAGGGACTTAATACTCTTCAAAGAGTGTTTCTTGTTTTATTTTGTTTTTTTACTTTATTTTTAAGTAGCACAGTGAATCTCAAATTAACAGGGTCTAGTGAACATTCTGGGAGTGGAGTAGACAATAAACCTCCCACAACCATTTTGAATCTACATTTTAGAAGTGTAGTATGGGTATTTAGAGAAAATACCTGATTGCTATTTATTTAATGCTGTGATTTGGGTTTTTATTCTAATCGCTGTGCAGTTATTTCATTTCTACACACTTAAATACACATGTATTTGCAGTATTTACTTTCTTGACTTTAGATTCTGAATATTAATAAACTCAACATCTCCATTAGGTTGTCTCATAGACAGTATTCCAAACTAGATCCTTTATTCCATCTCCTATGCCCCTGTAGTGTTCTTCCTTTTGCAGTAAATGCCAGTTACATTCTAAATATTTGTATTCACTCTTAACTTCTCTCATGCCCACATTTGATACATCACCAGATTTTTTCAGCCCTACATTTACAATACTACACAGAATCTGACCACTTCTCACTACCGTCACTTGTACTGCTATGGACTAAGTCATCATCATTTCTCTCCTGAATTACTGCCATAATTCTGTTGCTGTCTCTACAGCAAGTTCTTCACTTAGCAGTTAGGGTGAGTCATTCAAAACACAAGTCAGATCATATTCTGTGTCAGTTCAAAAGCTTTTGGTGGTGCTTCTCACTTCCCCTAGAGTAAAACCTACAGGACTTGCAGTGTTCTGCAAGACCCTATGTGATCTCTGTTTCTCAGTCGCTTTCTAATGCCTCTTACAACCTTTACTCATGTCACACTGACCTCTTGAGGGGACATATTTCTCTTTGACTTCTTTCTCTACTTCATTTAGATCTCTGCTTCAGTGTAACTTTATCAAAGTTCCTCTCAAATGGCCTATATAATGTAGTAATGCCACACTGTTCAATGCCTCTGTTCTCCATATCCTACTTAATTTTTCTTCATAGTGCTTATCTGTTAATATTTTTATTTTGCTTGCTCCTCCCCCTACTAGAATATAAGTTTTGTGAGATCAGAGACTTAGTTCTGTTTGCTCTTGAATACTCAGATTAACATATAGGATTTGGTAGGTTCATTTGTTAAGTAACAGTTTAGGCAAAGAATAAAATTCAGATGTGTTGGATTACCAAAGCTATTAAAATTATCTCTGAACTGTTTTCTGAACCCTTTTAAATGTCAGTGCATCTTTTTTTATTTCAGATTGGGACAGTGCAACTTTAAGTAATGAGTCACTGTTGGACACTGTGTCTAGATTTGTCCTTGCAGCACTTCTGAAACACACAAATTTACTTAGTCAAGCATGTGGAGAAAGCCGGCAAGTAACTTAAAACTATCCTCAGACAAATATTTGCTCTCATGATGTTAGAAATTAGGTAACTTTTCTGTTTTGGTTCTTTATTTAGATATCAACCTGGTAAAAGCTTATCAGAAGTGTACCGTTGTGTTTACAAAGTTCGAAGTCGTTTACTTGCTTGCAAGAACCTTGAACTTATTCAAACCAGGTCTTCATCACGAGACAGATGGGTAAAGTTGAAAGTCAATTAATTTCTATGTTTTTCTGCAGTTTGTGATAGAGAACACCATATTGGTTTATGTGAGAAACAAACAATGTGCTTTGACTATTACAGATGTTCAAAATGTTGAGTAATTCTTTTTCTAGTGGAAAAAACTAGTAAAAGATTCTGAATTTATTTAACTTTATATTTATCAAGTATGATATGGCCGCTAAGAATGTTTATGTATCTTATTATAAATAATACAAATTGAATTGTGTGAATCATGACATATCCCATTATTTTATGCTAATCAGGCGACATATGAATTCTTTTTAATTTAGACTGTCATCATTTATGAGCAATATTAATAAACTACCTCAGATTGGTAAAGGGTCGAAAGCTATTTTATACAAGAACTGTGAAGTTGAAAATTTTTCAGCTTAGAGATGTAGGGGTAAAAGAGGATCAGGCAGGGGGAGGGAGTCATGTTATAGCTGTCTTAAATTGGTTAAAAGAACTTCCATGTTATTTCAGAGGTTAGGGGTGGAGATCAAAAGGTAATAATTGCGTGGAGAATCCTTAGCTGAATGTAATGGGGAGAGATGGATAATGATTAGAATTGTCCTCCATAGGAAGTGAAGATTGAAAACTTTTATTAAGATGGCTCAGAAGTGATTCTGTTCACAAAAATAAGATGATTTTTAAAATTATTGGTTTGACATGATCTGACAATTTTAAGTACAAGTCTGGATAACACATCAGTTTTTGAAATGCTTGCATTGAAACTTCACACATTATGTTTTGTACTCCATTGTGTAAATCTTAAGATTTTGAAAATCAGCTATCTCTACAATTGTATTATAGTATTATTTTGTCATGTTATGAAGACTTTCCTCTAAATAACTGTTAGGTAGTATGACTATCATGGGAAATAAAATTAACATTATCCATACCAGACTTTAATTTTTTGTTTCTTAAGAGACAAGCAGAATAACGAGAATAAAATAACTTTGTTTTATTGAAATTTGCTGAGAGCATTAATGTTACAAAAAAAGTTTAAAAATATTGTTTTAAACTTAGAAATATTGAATGTTTATACACAACTTGAGAGAGACTGAGTGGAATCAAAATTCATGTTCTTTCATTACTTCTTCCAATTGTTTTCATGCTCAACTCATTTTAAGTTACAGTTTTATAAGAATTTATAACTTTCTAGTGGTACATATGTAAATACATGAATCCATTTATAGCATGACATTTTAATAAATTCTGAGGAAGAGAGTGCATATAGGTGTTTCTGAATGTATTTTCTGTATATGGATTCCTTCTGATCTTTTTAGATATATTCAGTGTATCTTTAGAGGGTTTGAGTTGAAATTCATGTGTTACTATTGATGTTAGTAGTATTTTCCATGATAAGAAATAGTTAAGGTTTTAATAAAATTTTTTGAAGTTTTTGAAAAATAAATTAACTGTAGCTCTGATCATTTCTTTAAGATCTCAGAAAATCAAGACTCTGCAGATGTTGACCCTCAGGAGCATTCATTTACCCGGACCATTGATGAAGAAGCTGAAATGGAAGAACAGGCTGAGCGAGACCGTGAAGAGGGGCACCCAGAACCAGACGATGAGGAGGAAGAACGGGAACATGAAGTGATGACAGCTGGCAGTGAGTACACCCATTTTTTCTTTATTGATAGACACAGTGCTATTCTATTTGAGAAGGAAACTGACCAGAAAAGAGAAAGGCAAAAATTTATAGTTTTTCTAAAGGAATTTGATTTTCTATATATAGGTGATATGTACTATATTAGTTAACTTTCCACCTCTATGTTTGTGCTAGTTCCATTCTTCAGTTGTTGGATTTCATATTTCTAATTGAAAAACTCTGGAAGCAGGATTTTGGAAATAGTATCTGTTCTATTGATTATCGTTTATGAAATGATACCTTGAGTCACTAGATAAAGTCATTCATAGGGTAGGTATCCTCTGGGGCATTCCAAATTGTCCATTGCCCTGGCTGATCTGTGTAGTGAGGCAGAGAGCTCCTTTGTATGCCTACTGTTAAAGCCCAATTATTTTTCATATTAGAACTTTTGAAATTATAAATTTACTCACTGCTTTCACTGCTGTTTTCAACAGAGAACCAAATATACGTAAGAATACTATTGACTGAGCAAATGAAACTTTTTATACTTTTATATTTCAAGACTACAGATAATATTTCCCCTTCCCTATAGATAATTTTAAAAGTGATCTTTTAGGTGTTTACAGAGAAGGTATAAAGCTTTTAAAATATTTGTTAGCATCTTTTGAGTGATTTGGCTATTTCAAGTTAAAGTGTGTATTTTGCTTTGTATCCTGAAACATGGTCATTTACACATTTGGTATTGTGGTTGTCTGTATGAATAAATCTGTCATTTTATTAATTCCTCTTCAGCATGCTCTAAAAATGACTTTGAAGTGATTCAAAAACAAGGCCAAAACTCATTAAAACAAGATAATGAAAGTCCAAAATGGAGAAAAGGGATTTGTAGATAGAAAAGGGGGATAAAATATTTAAAAAGCATAGGGTAATGAAACTTTTGTGGATGAACTTCACAATTAGTTTAGAAATTCTTGAAAGCAAATTCTGAAGTGGATAGATAACACAATAAAAAGTATTGTTTATTCAGGAAATAATTTTTGACTCAGATACCATTTTCACACAACTATTATCTGCTGGATGCTGAGCAGAGTCAGATACTTAAAGAGAGAATAGTTTAAAATTCTCACAGAAGTTTTAAGGCATGGATTCTAATATTACCCTGTTTTAAAGATGAACAGATTGGAGTGAGGAGAAAAGATTGTGTCTAGCTCACAGTCAATAGCAGTTGTACTTGAACCAAGTCTGTTCAGAACTCCTATGACTGTTCTTTTAATTACTTTAAATGATTTTTAACTCTGGAGTCTTAGATTGTTACTTTGGTTTTTCTAGAAATAAGAGAACTTTAATAGCATAATGAAAATCTCATCATCATAATTATATAATACTCACAGATCCATTTTAAAAGTTTTTTCCTCTATATTATCAATTATTTTGTCCGAGCCATTTAGAAGGCCATCTTCACTCTGATTTCAGTGAAAAACATATGTTCCTATCAAGCAGTAGCTACCATTGCAGTAGATAAACCCAAATGACTTTTTACACTTTTGAACTGGGAAAACCTAACATCGTGTGGACGTTCCTGCTGATGCTATTTAACTCTGGAAGCAGTCTTATCTATATAATATAGCCAGATTTTGTTTCAGCAAGGACTTTGGTAATTAGTACTTATTTAATGTGTCTAAGATACAGCAAAGTTTAGGTGTTAGGAATTATATTGACTTTGGAAGGGGAAAGATAACTTTTTATTATAACTAATGTAACTTAAATCTCTTCTGTAACCTGACATTCAAATCAAGATCATGAACATTTCTGAAATAGATGGTTGTTTTACCTCAACCATTGCATTTCAAACTTTAATGGACTTCAGAATCATTTGGAAGGCCTGTCAAAACAAATTGCTGCACCCATGCCTACAGCTTCTGATTCAAAAGTTCTGAGCTTGATCATTTGTAGTTCTAGCAAATACCCAAGTGTTCTTGATACTGCTAGTATGAGACAAAACTTTGAAATCCACTAAGCATGCTCCTTAGAGTGAAAGTAGACTAAAACTAAATCTAAATTTTATAAAGGCATGTGTATTTTCTATTGCACTTTTATTAAAAACTTCAGTACTTTACATATATTTTCATATAATTCTATTTTAGTTGCTATGTTGTATTTAATGTTTAAAAATAGTTTTTGCCCCTTTCAGTAAGTTTTGGTCCAAACTTTTTGACTATTTTTATTGTTATTTTCTTTGCTCTTCTCTCCCCATGTGTTAAGACCTTGTTTTTGTGTTGCATGTTACAGAAATCTTTCAGTGTTTCCTCTCAGCCCGTGAAGTAGCTCGTAGCCGAGATCGAGATAGAATGAACAGTGGGGCGGGGTCTGGGACTCGAGCTGATGATCCACCTCCTCAGTCCCAGCAAGAGCGAAGGGTCAGCACAGACCTTCCTGAGGGTCAGGATGTATACACTGCTGCCTGCAACTCCGTGATCCATCGGTGTGCCCTGTTAATATTAGGAGTAAGTCCTGTGATAGAAGAGCTTCAGAAGCGAAGGGAAGAAGGACAGTTACAGCAGCCTTCAACAAGTACCTCTGAAGGGGGTGGACTTATGACCAGGTGCGACTAACTAGAAACTTAAAATACTACTCTCCTCTCAATGTAAATGTGTTGAAATGGCTTATTCTTAAAATTATTCTTCTAAAATTAACAAAGACCTGGAAGAAGAAATACAAATTGACTAGGATGAATTAAAAATAATGTAGAATTCAATAATAATGTACTGATTTGACCTGGAATATAAATTTGTGATTAAATGATGAATCACAATTTTTTTCATCATATGACAATTGAGAATTATGAAATTATAAATAGCTCTGTAGTTTAGTGACTTGTAAATTACTTTGTTGTACTTAGGAAGAGTCAGTATTCCCGGTCAACAGACTTAATTACTCCTAATTGTGTGTGTGTATATATATTATCTCTATGTTGCTAGTTGCATTCAATTTTATGTTCACTAACAGTCCCAAATCAAAAAACTTTTCTTTGTGCATGTGAGACAGGAGTGAGAGTCTTACTGCAGAGAGCCGCCTAGTCCATGCAAGTCCAAATTATAAACTGATCAAATCGAGGAGTGAATCTGATTTGTCTCAGCCTGAATCAGATGAAGAGAGTTATGCACTGGTAGGTATTCCCTATATTCGGTAAAGAAGGGCTTTTCTTTTTTTAAAAATTTTTTTAATTCTTTAAATCACAAACTCAACACATGGTTTTTGGATATCTCCCCCACCTCCCTCCCTCAGGTCTCAGGTACCCCCTCCATTCTCTCACAGACTTACTAGTCTGTGTTAAGTCCATTAGTCTCTTTCTTTCCTGTGGTAGTGTTCTTTCATTGGGTGAAGGACTGTGTTCTCGGAACCAGGTAAGCCTTAATGGAAGGTTTTCTGTCTTAAGTTTGCGTTGGGCAGCCAGTCTAGTTTTATTTGTGGTCTTTCCGTGCTTTCTCGTTGGAGGCTGTCTTCTTCAACCCTATCTTTGTTATTTTGCTGCTTTACCTTACGGTTCTGGCATCAGGTTTAGGGGGGTCTCACCCCTGCCATTGCCAGCGAAGAAGTGTCTCTGTGGATACAGGCAATTGTGATTGGCCCTTGTAGATCTCCTCCTCTGCCTCAGTTTGCAGCTTTGCTGTTGGACTGATGCCCCAGGTCTTTGGCTTTCCTGTCCTCTCCCGTGGTGTGGGGAGCGGCGCCTTGCTCTCCTAGAAGGCATCTCTGAAATGAGGTCTTGGGTCTTCCGGACCCTGTGAGTGCATAGGTGCACTTCATGATATCATGTTTCTATAGATATTTCTCTTGCCTGGATTGGTTCTTTTAATTGTCCATCTGCTGTGTCCAGCAGGCTTGTGGACAGTCCCTCACCTGTTTTATGATGGGATTTGTGTTATATATGTTCTTAATTAGCTGGAGAGTGATGAAATGGAGGGGGCACACCCCGCCTGCTGCCAGTACCTCCCTGTGTGGGAGCAGGGCCCAGATGTCCATGCATGTGCCATTCCAATCCCCCCTTGTGCTGGAGCCTGGGGGCAAATGCTAGGCCGATCTGGGCTGCAGATGGCTGCTGTGCAACAACCATCCACTGGTGGATGGGGCTACAACTCCATCTGTCCCCCCTCCTGGGCTCTCTAGATTTGCAGGGCTTACACCGGGTTCTTCTCCGCCCTTGCTTTCTTCTGGCTAAGGGTGGAAGAGTAGGAACCCCAGGCCACATGGAGTCCTCCGGGCCGATCCAGCTACCCCTAGTGGTGTGCAGCTGGATTGCACTCTCATTACGCCCTCCAGATGAGAGGACGCTGCCTGTCCTGGGACTCCCTTCTAGAAGGGACCTGGAAGCGACCTGGAAGGGGTGTGGCCCCTCCCACCCAAATTTGAGGAGGAAGGGACAGAGCCCCGGGCTGCATGGAGGCCTCCGGGCTGACCTGGCTACCCCTGATGGTGTGCTGCTGGCCTGCATGCCCCTGTGCCCTCTGCACAAGAGGACACTACCTGTCCAAGGCCTCCCTTCCAGGCACAGCGACCTGGAAGGGGTGTGGCCCGCCCCACCCGAACCTGAGGTGGAAGGTGTGGAGCCCCCGGCTGCATGGAGGCCTCCAGGCCCACCCAGCTACCTCCAGCCGTGTGCAGCTGGCCTGAATGCCCCTGAGTCCTCCGGATGAGAGGACGCTACCTGTCCGGGGCCTCCCTTTTGTTTTCAAGATACAGACTTTGGTTATAGTAAGTAATATACACTTGTTTTAAACATATAGAAACTTAAAAAAAAGAGCTTTTAAGGAAAATGAGATATCAGTACCGAATAGATATTTACTATTTAAATGTCATTGACTCTTAGTTAATCTTTAGTTCTGACTTCCTAAATACTAGATTCATACATCTGACTCCATGATGGATATTGTACCTGATCATGTCAGGTTTTCTCAGTCTTTTTTTTTTTTTTTGAGACTAGGTCTTGCTATTTTTGCCCGTGGAACCGCAGGCTCTTGTTGCCCGGGGTACCACAGACTCAAGCAATCCCCAGCCTCAGCTTTCCAGGTAGCTGGGATTATAGGTGCACCACCACGCCCAGCTATTTTTTTGGAACTAGGTCTCGCTACAGGCCCCGGGTGGAACTCTAACCGTGATCCCTAACCCCAGCTGCTTCGTAGGCACCTGGCCTAGGTTTTCTCAGTCTTAACTTATCCCAAAATAATCTTTCTACAGACCACCTTCTTTCATATTGTGTATCTTAGTACATGGTATTATTAGCTACTCAATCTGGAAATCTCAGTTCATTCTTGACTCTTTTTTTCTTATTTTCTGATCCCTACAACTCCCTTATCCCTATAATCTAATTAATTAAGTGTAGAAAATTTTATCTTTCTTGTTTCTACTATATCATCTCTCTCTCTCCCCTCACTGCTTTGCTGCAGACTTTCTTTCTCTATTGCCAGAACGAGTAAGGAAGCCTCCAAACTGCCTGTCCTACGACCTGTCTTCTGTCTCCCATAAATATGTCTGTTTGTATTTCTTCTACTTCAGGTCTTTAAGTAGCTTCAGTTACCCATGAAAAAGCGTCAGGACTTAGATTGTAGACATTTAAGGTGAAAATCAAACAAGTGACATGCTGACTTGTTTTAGAAATAGAAAGTAACGTGTACTAAAATATGACAGGTGAAACAAATTGTAGAGCTAAAAGTGTCTTAAAAATTGTTTCTGTGGGGTGTTGATAGCAGGATTTTCATTTTGACTATAATTTTGCATTAGCTGTGAATCTGTGTATGCTACTTGACCTTCTTGGGCTTGCGTGTCCTAGTGTGTGAGTTGAGGATACTAGTGCTCATTGTGTGTGTAGGCAACTCTTAAATTTAGCCTCTGACCCTGATCCTACTGTTGAAGAGCTGCAACACTTTGGTCATGTTTCATGATGGCGCAAATAGCATCTCTGGCCTTTTTTTGAACTGAGTGATCTACTTCTACTTTAACTCTGAAACTCTTATGGAAAATCCTGGAAATGTTTTTTTAAAAACTCTAAAGTGCTACGTAAACACAAGACTGTTGATTTTAAAAGAAACATAAAAATCTAAGAAAAATTGAAAAGTGTTTTCTTGCAAGTTTTAGTATATCAGGATGTTTTTGTTTATTCTTCCTCCTTTTATTCTCATTTCCATTATATATTTCCGTGTACCCAATTTACATTCTCAGTCTTGTTGTCCACTGAGATTCTTCTCTGTCCTTTGGTTTCCAAATCTTATGTTTCATTGCCTAGTCTCCCAACCCTGTGATAATTTAAAAACATTTATCATGTCACTCTACTCAAAGCCTCCAATGATTACACTCTTTCTCAGAGAGAGGTTTAAGACCTTAAGAGGGCCTAAAAAACTCTTTGCCTGCCTGACCCTGCTAACTTTCTGATCTTGTCTTCTACTGTTCTCCTTAATGAATCTCCTGCCTCACTGGCCTCTTGACTTTTCTGCAAATATAACAAACAACTTCCCCTTAGAATTTTTACTGTTTCTTTTAACTGGCATACTGTTTTCTGCATGGTTAACTGCCTCACTTCATCTGCTCTCTGATGTTGCTCTTTCATTGAGTCCTACCCTTATCACTCTAGTTAAAATTGCAGTTTGCATTCCCTTCCACATATATTTTCTCCTTGTCAGCTTTGCTTTGCTTCCCCTCCCTAGCCCCACAATATCTGACATAATTTACTTGTTTATTATTTTCGTTTGGAAAATGAAATGTTCTGCTGGCAAATTCGGTAGTTCCTTGTACATAGTCTGCAGTTATTAAATGTTTTCTGAATTAATGAAATACTGCTAATGTATTTTGGTAAAATTTCTGTTCCTGTTCCATCCGTACTGCTCTTTAATCCAGGCTCATGTTTCCTTTGCCTAGAACTGCAGTTTTGAACTGATCTTTCTACAACTTCTAGTTGCCTTTCTTTGGAATTTGTGCTAATAGTATAATTCTTGAAAATCCAACAGCAAGAACATCTATTGGTCATGCTACCTTACTACTCAGAACACACAGTGACTCTGCACTGTCTCTTCAGAAATTCAAGTTTCTTTTTTTCCTCTAACATTGTTTTTTATTGAGGTGACATAAGTTTTCAACGTAATTTAGGGAATAGTTTCACACCTCTTCAGATGTAAATCACCACAGCATATCTACCACTAGAACACCTATAATCCTCTGCCATAATCCCAAAGGTCCCCACATCCTCCTCTGATAGTCTCAATTTTTCAATAAGATCTTAACATTTGTTTTGATTTGGTTTTGTCTGCACCTTTTTGTTTTATTTCTTTGTATTCCACATAGAGTGAAATCATCTGGTAATTGTCTTTCTCCTCCTGGTTTATTTTGCTTGGATTATAATCTTTTTGATTATGATCCCCTCCAATTCCAACAGTGTTGTCACAATGGGAAGATTTTATCTCTATACTACTCCATTGTGTCTATACACCATGTCTTCTTAGTTCAATCATATGTCCTTCTGCATTTAGGTTTTTTCTATAACTTGGTTATTGTAAAAAGTGCTGCTATGAATCATAGGAATGCATATATCCCTTTGCATTAGTTTTTTTGCTTTCTATGGATAGATACTAAAGAATGGAATTACTGGGTCATTTGGCATATCATATTTAATACTTTGAGGAACCTCCATACTGTTTTTCATAGTTGCTCAACCAGTCTACGTTTCAACCAGTGGTGTATGAAGATTCTGTTTTCTTCACTTCCTAACCAACATTTGTTTCTGGTCTTTTTGATTTGGGTCATTCCCTGTGAGATTAAGGTGCCATCTCAGGGGTTTGATTTGCATGTTTTGATATTAAATCATAAGGAATGTTTCTTTTTATTTGCCTGTTGGCTGTCTATAAGTCTTCTTCGGATAAATGTCTGTGTACTCTTTTGCTAGTATTTTGATGGAGTTTTTGTTTTCTTTTGGTCGAGTTGTATGATCGTGGTTATTAGCTCCTTGTTGGATGTATGATGCATAAATATTTTTTCCAGTTTGGTAAGGTGTCTTTTTGTTTTGATGATAGTTTCACTCACTGTGCCAGAGGTGTTTAAGTTGAGGTAGTCCTATTTGTTTGTTTTTACCTTTGTTTCCTTTGATGTTGGAGTCAAATCTCCAGAGATATCCCTGAAGCCAATGTCATGGAGTGTTTTGTCTGTATTTTTTATATGTATTTTATATTTTTGGGTCTTATACCCAAGACTTTAATCCATTTTGAGTTAATTTTTGTGTATGGTGTGAGGTAGTGGTCTATGTTCATTGTTTTACTTGTGGCTATTCAATTTCCCCACCATTTGTTGGAGAGATTTTCCTTTATCCATTGTATGTTCTTGGTTTATTTGTCATAAAATAACTGTCTATATTAGGGAAGGTTTATTTCTGGGCTCTCAATTCTTTTTCATTGGTCGGTGTGTCAATTTTTATTTCCATAGTATACCACTTTGATTATTCTATTGTTGTAGTATAGTTTCACACTTGGAGTGTGTTTTAGCTTTTCAGGATCTTTTCTGGTTCCATGTAAATTTCAGTAATGTTTGTTCTGTTTCTTTGAAGATTTCCATTGAAACTTTGATAGAAATTGCATTGAGTTTCTCTATTGCCTTGGGTAAAATAGCCATTTTAGCAACATTAACTATTCAGTTCCAAAAGGGAATATCTGTCATTGCTTTGTATCATCTTCTTTCTCTCTTAACAATGTGTTATAGTGTTTGTTGAACAGGCTTTTGATAATTTCATTCCTGTGTTTTTAAATACTTTTTAATGCTACTATAAATGGATTATTTTATTGACTTCATTCTCTCCTGCTTTGTTTTTTGCGTATAGGGGTGAACTGATTCTGTATATTGATTTTGTAACCTGCCATTTAACTATACTGATTTACTGTTTCTAATTATTTTTTAGTAACATCCTTAGGGATTTCTGTGTATGTTATCATGTCCTCTGCAAGCAGTGATAATTTTGCTTCATCTTTACCAAGTTAAATTCTTTGTATATCTTCTTCTTGCCTAATTGCTCTAGGTAGGACTTCTAGTACTATGCTGAAGATCAGGGCAAGAGTCAATTTTGTGTTCATCTCATCTTAGGGGAAACTTCTCAGTGTTTCACCACTGATTTTAGTTATGATTTTAGTTATGGATTTGTTATATATGGTCTTTAGATAATTGAGGTATGTTCCTTCTATCCCTGTTTTACTAAGAGTTTTTATCACTAATTGATACTGAACCTTGTCAAATTCCTTCTCTGCATCTATTGATAGGGTCAGTGAGTCTCATCTTTGTGTTGATACTTTTTTTTGTTGTTTAAGTTCAACTATGTTCAACTGTCCTTACATACCTGTGATAAATCCTTCATGGTCATGATGTATGATCTTTCAATGTGTTATTGAAGTCAGCTTGCTTTGATTTTGTTGAGGATTTTTAACTCTGTGTTCATCATTGATACTGGTCTAAAAGTTTGTTTTCGTAATGTTCTTGTCTTTTGGTCTCAGAATAATGTCTTCATAAAATGTGTTTGGAAGCATTCCTTTTTCTTCATTTTTTTGGGAAGACTTCAAAGAAGACTAGGTGTTCGTTCCTCTTTAAAGGTTGTTAGAATTCACTTGTGAAGTCATCTAGCGTGGGGCTTTCATTTTTAGGGAGACTTTTTTTTTTTTTTTTTGAGACTAGGTCTCACTATTTTTGCCCGTGGAACAGCAGGCTCTCGTTCCCCGGGGTAGCACAGACTCAAGCAATCCCCAACCTCAGCTTCCCAGGTAGCTGGGATCACAGGGGTGCGCCACCATGCCCAGCTCTTTTTTTTGGGAACTAGGTCACGCTACGGGCCCCAGGTGGGATCGAACCGTGGTCGAGTCCCTGGTCGCTTCATAGGCTGAAGCTTACAGGCACGAGCCACCATGCCCGGCCTAGGGAGACTTTTGATTATTGTCAATTTCCTTGTTTGAAGTTGATTGGTTTAGGTTTTCTGTTACTTCCTGATTCAGTCTTGGAAACTTGAATGCGTCTAAGAATTTGTCTATTTCTGCCAGATTTTCCAATTTATTGGTATCTCTTATGATCTGCTGTATTTCTAGGATGTCTTTTGTAACTTCTCTATTTCCTAATTCTATTTATTGGAGTATTCTCCAATGTTTTCTTCATAAATCTGGGTGGACATTTGTCTGTTTCGTTTATTTTCAGAAATCAAAGATTCTGGAAACTGTTGCCTGATTGCACCTGGATCTACTTTTCCCCTGTGATTTTGTGTGTTTTTGCTATAGTAATCTACCTGCCAGAACCCAAACATATGCCTTGGGGATCTGTGCAAGCATTTTTTGTCTTAACTGTTCTTCATCTAGGATTTATTGATGAAGTTCTGCCTCTTGAGGATTGGCTAACATATCAGCTCTTCAGATAACTTCTCCAGTTTACTCATGGTGACTGTTATCCCCATGGTAGCTTGTTAGTAACTCTTATAAACTACTAATAGTTCGTCTCATGTCAAACTTTCTTATATATTGTTAGTATTTCTTCCTTATAGACCACTTAAAGTTCTAGAATTTTGGATGACTGGAATTTCCTCTAATATGCTTCCTATATTGTAAATAATCAGTAAATCATTTCAACTAAATGAAAAGATAAAAGATGAGACCATACGTCATTAAAGTGTATACTCTCTGGAAACATGATAAAATTACACTTAGTCACAATAGGCTTTAGACTCACTGATGCTTTTGACCTGGAGCAAGATGCCCTTTTGGAATCCCAATTTCTTAACTTTGCTATGAGGAATAATACTAACTGGTATACTTGCCTCAACTGGGTTACTGTGATGAATAAGTTTAGTTTAAAACATTTTGAAAGATGTAAGTGGGAAGACAGATCAGTGGAGGGAGGTTGAGCCAACATTTGTCAAGATTGTTCATTTATTTTCTGTAGAATTAAAAAAAATAGCAACACATTTTTGAGAAAGATTGACTTAATTTTCTTTGCTTATGGTGTATTTAGAAAGATAGTGTCATAAAAAGCAGAAAAGTCAAGAACTAGGACACAGATTTTGTTGGGGTACTTGGACTGAGCCTTCAGTTTCAGAGACTATGGTATTGATGAAGAGGAAGTAAGCTGTGGGGACAATATGCATTTTTCCAGTTGAAATATATTAACCTACTGTATGAGATTGTTTAAGGTCTTTCCTATCTAGTAGTACATCATTTTTCCTGAATTCTTAGTGAATGAAACTTTTTCTTAAATGATTTCAATCCGCTTAATGCGAAATCTTTCCTTTAACTTTCTTTTGTAAAGAGTCTTTTCATAAAATATGTTATATATTTATTTTTGTCTTAGTACATAGACAAACCTAAGTCAAAAGTTAAACCTAAGTTTAACTGTTCAATTGACAATTGTCTTGCTTACAAACATTTCTCACTGCACTTTCCAAATCTATTCTCTACCTCTCTCATTGCACAAAGGGTTTGATTTATTATACAAAATGAGAATACTTTATAAAAGAGTAAGTTAGGTAGATGAATTAGGGCAGTAAGAAGCTGGAAGAAAAAAATAAAGTCCTGGGTCACATTTATGTACCTTAGCAAGTATTCTGTGATGTTTCGCTAGAGGTGGGCCACCAAACAGGAAAAGTGGAAAGATAATATGAATCACAATCTCAAAAAGATATATTTAAAAAAACCTGTCCAAAAGAAACACAGATATTTTTGGTTCTGAGGCCTGAAATAATTTCTACCATGAGCCATCATGACAAAGGTACTGTATGTCAAAAAATGTTTTATTGCATGACACACTGATGTGTTCAGGAGCTTTTGCAATGACCATTTGGTGTTTTTATAGTACCAAATGGCCTGTGAATATTCTTATTGCTGGTGTGTGTGTGTGTGTGTGTGTGTGTGTGTGTGTGTGTGTGTGTGTAGATGCATAAAACAGAATATGTTTAACAATGTATACATATGTTTAATATGTGTGACTAGGTAAATATTTCCATAATGACATTTCCTAAATGGATCTGTTTTGTGATTTCTGGAGCCTTTCATCTTTGCAACCAATTCTTTGTTGTTATAGAATACAGTTGAAATTGCTAAGACCTGTCCATAGGTCTGTTCTTAAATTTAGGTCTTTTATGATTTGTATTAGGGTTGGCTATATATATAAGGAGAACAGACTGTTACCACACTGTCCCCACCATCACATATAATATACTTCCCTTTTTACTGAAAGTCTTCACTTTTTCATTAAACTCACAGTTTGAACAATTTGATATTTCTTTAGGAGCTTTTAAGAACATATAAAAATCTTTAAGATACTATAGGAAAGGTTAGGACTATATTATTTTTGTTATTGTGATGTGACCTCATCATTCTTTCTCTCTAAAAACCTAGCTGAAGCTAGTGGAAGTTTTGAAAAGAATGGAAAGAAGTATCAGCTAGAAGATAAACGTAATAATTTTGTTAAAAAAATACTTTTCTTATAAGGGCTTTAGGCATCTGTAGGGTAATAAGATAATACTCTGGAAAAGAAAAGACAAAGATTACCAAGAAAAGATGACAGCAAAGAAAAAATTCTACTTTACAGTGTTGATTAATGTGCATCTTGACTCTGGTTTTCAGAGTTATGTGTTTAGGCCCTCTTATAGCTGTTTTCAGTGCTTTTAGAGATACTTTATTACTCTGATTTGACTGAATAATTAGTACATTGCTATACTTATGTGAATTAGTTTTTGTCTTGTACTATACTAAACCTTACTTTTCACAACTAAGTTTTATTATTTATTTATTTTGTAGAGTGGAAGACGAAATGTTGATTTGGACTTGGCATCATCTCATAGAAAGAAAGGTAAGTATTGAAAAATAATAAATACCTGATTCAGTGCTATTTTTAATGTCTTGTGTATTTAGATCTTATTGTCATTGAAACAGTATTGTAGAAATATTTATCAGAAAAGTTAAAAGGAAGGTAATTTTCTTTAAAATCTAAGAATGTCTTGGAGTTAATAATTGGTTCTGTTTCTCATCTGTCATGCATTTTGACTTTTTAAAAGTCCCGTGAGACTCCAGAAGTAGTGCTTTGTGTTATAACAGTTTATGTACATAATCTGCTGGTTTAGGTCTCTGATATAGCTCTTTGATATCATTGATGCAGTTTAAATTTTGTTACAGTTCTTTACCACATTTACTTCCCATATACACTATCAAAACTGTCAAGTTCCTGGACTTTTTCCCTCTTTGCCTCTTATTAAGATAAAGCATATGAGATGACTGATTTTTAAAATACTTCTGTGAGGAACAATCTTAGTGTCATCTAGGGTTAAACCTTGTTTGCTAGAAGCCCTGTACCAGTGAATACAGTAAACTTCTGGTTTTATGTACAAAAAGAAGAATCAGCAGGTTTAGATAATACAAATCCAAGGATAACTAAAAATTCTCCAAGTACTGTTCTCTAATAACTGACATTTTTATTAAATGCACTTACACTGCTGTTGAAAAATGTGACATCTTAAATAATAATAGAGAGGTTTTCTTAAAACTGAAAAAATTTTTTCCTATCATAGTGTCTTTTATATTTCAAAATGAAACTTGATAACTTCATTGATTGGATGTCTTAGGGAAAAAAAACAGAAATGAGGAAAAACTAAGGAATGGGGAAAGAAACACTTTTTTTTTTTTTACAATTTAGAAGAAATGTGTTTGTAAGTCAGAAGAAGAAAGATTGGTACTTCTATAGAATAAAGTGTGACAATATTTTATCATTATAATTAGAATACAAAAAATTGTTTCCTTGGGATATTGGGAATAATTTGGGATTTTTTTGAGACTGTAACATATCTTGACTTTCTAAAAAATATATAAGGTATTTATGCTATGGAAGAGATTAAATAATATTTAGTATAGTGTAAAGCATTTGTTTTATTATTTTATAATTCTTTGAAAATTGGCAATTCATGCACAATTATTAGAGTCTCTTTCCTTAACCTCTTAGAAGTTAAATTTTTGAATCATATTTACTTTTGTGTTTTTGGTTAGGTGAATGATATTTCTTGAACATCTGTGTTACATTAATGAATATAAGTTAGTGCTTGACAGATACTGACTTACTCTAAACTTATTCCAAACTTACTGACTAGCGTTGAGATCCAACCTATACTTCATCACACACACACACACACACACACACACACACACACACACACACAATTTAAAGTAAAAGGTCATTGACTAAAGTTATTCTTTTCTCTCAAATCTTTATCATGCTTCTGGAGATTCAAATTTAAGATTTAGTTTGTGTTAACCATGTCAGCATGTGGCAAAGAAATCTTTGGAATAAAAGTGGCATCTATATCTTTGATCTAAGAATAAAATAGAATTTGAGTATAAATTACTTAGGAGGAATTAATACATTTAAAAATTACTGTTATAAAGATGCTTTCTGTTTAAATACTTAGGCAAGTATCTTTTAAATTTATGTGCTTTTCCCATCGTTTTTACTCTCTCTAATTAAATGTAAATTAATAAATCATTAATCCCAAGTTTTATGGATAAACTGATTTCTCCAAAAAGCTCAAGATTTTTTCCCAAAACTTATTGTTGGAATTTATTTTGTTGAAAATGGAAAAGCAACTAAAGGACCTCATAGGAAATGTCTTTTAATTTTTAATTACCCACTTGAGGATTTAAAATGGGAAAGCAGAACATTTATATAAATTTTCATGCTATCATTTAGTGTAACAATTTATTTTAATAATCATTATATTTTTATGTTATCAGAGAAAACGTTTGCATGTGGCTTTGTTTATAGGGGTTAGGTGACTAGAAAGAATTATTTTTACAGGAAGGGAATCAAAAATAGTTATTTTTAAATCTCATAGTCCTAGAGCTTGCAAGTTCACAAAGTGGAAATGTGCATTTAATAATTTTATTGTAATGAATTTCCTCCTATAAAAGAAATTAACATTGAAAATACATATAGGAGATTATGACAAGAAGATGTAAATTATTTCCCCTCATGTAGCCTGTCTCAGTTCTCCCAATTTATTAAAAGCCTGCTAAACAAAATTTGAGAGAAAAAATGTTTATGTCCCATTATGGATGTACTGCTGTCAGTTAATCATTGTGTACACATTTTCAGCTGCTTTTATTGTACCTCTAAAGACTACTAGTTGAGAAGGCCTAATGCCTGTAATTTAAGTATTTGTCACTGGAAATACTAGACTCATGCTATTAAACTACTGTTGCTGCTGCTTTCCCCTTCATCCCATTAAAGTTTCATGCTTAGTCAGGTCTCACTCCTAGAAAGTGACTATGGTAAGAAGACTTAGCGCAAAGCTAGCAAAAAAATTTGATTTAGCCAACTTGCTCAACTTTATAGAGCCAATTTGCTCAACTTATAGAGCTAATCTAAAATTTCTTGAAGAGACAAGTGAAACATGTCTCTCCTTACTGTGCTTACATCTTCTGCTTACTGTGTCAGAGGTAATATGAAATTTATATTCATTAAGTGCTTTTAAAGTACTAACTCTGTGCCAGGCATTATTCTAACCATCTCAAACGTTAACTCTTCATTCTTATAACTGCTTGTTAAAACTCTTAACAAGACCTGTCAAATACAGATACTTTGATGACTACTTAAAATATTTGTATATACTTTACTAAAAGAATTGCAGATACTTTAGTTTTTATATTAAAAACAATGAAAAATGCCAGGGATACTAAACCAAAACTTTAAGAAGCAACAGCAGGAGTATTATTAGTTAAATTACTATAAGGTTTTATTTCTACTCCCCTAAGGTCTTTTAAATATATTGTTAGGCTTTTATTGCAAAAGTAATACTGAAAACATTTGTCAACATTATTTGTTTCATGGTATTATATATGCGGGTGAAATGCTAATTTACTTATGCATTTCAAATTAGATTTATAAAGAAGAACAAATGTAAATGTTGTCTCCTGTATCAAATTTTTCCTTTTTCTTCTGATTCTTGTGTGGTAGTGTATTTACTCCTTTTTGGCCAGTTGAGCCCCAGAAAAAAGAAGAGCTTCAAGCAAGTACATGATGGCATGTTTAATTTTTTTCCCCTTTTAGCTTGCCTACATATTTTATGGTTTATAAAGTATGTATTACAGCTCCTCCATGTTCATTTTGAAAATTCCATTTAAGAATCAAAGTTGTAAGGACAAGTAAACCATCTCAAATTTCTTGTTGAGCTTTATATTTTCTTCTCATATTAGGTGGCTCTGAATTAATATTAAGAATTAGACTCATAAACAATTATTCTATAGAAACTTTTGATAGGTTTTCAGACATAGTGTTTGCTGTATGCAGTAAGACAGTACAGAACAATCAAAAGATATGATTGTTACATTTTTTAAAGAGAATTAGAGTAACCAGTTTCTCATCTTTGTGCTGTAAAATTTTGTGTTTCAATGTATTTTGTTATGTCAGCCTACATATTTTGGTTTTTATTTTATTTATCCTAATGATTTCAGATAGTGTCTTTCCTATTATGTTTTACTCATTAAGAGTTTTGTTTGGGTCATACACCTAATAAGTTACATCCCGTCAACTCAGGCAATTCAGCAACTATGCTTAGTGGTCCAAATCTGGCCTGCCACCTGTTTTTTATGAATGTGGTGATGTTTTATTTTTATAAATAGGGTTGTATTGGGGGCATAGGGACCCTTATTTCTGTTTTGTTTGTGGCTGCTTTCTCACTCTGCAACCCCCCCAACAATAGTGTAGAGTTAAGTAGTTCCATATAGAGAGCCTTTTGACCCACAATACCTAAAATGTTTACTATCTTGCTTTCTACAGAAAAAGTTTGCTTATCACTATTTTAAATTGCAGAAATAGTTTAATTTTGTAGATTTTTTATAATTAAATCTTTGTGCAGACAGGCAATTGAAAATTTTATGGAACAGTTGACTGTGAATTGCTTAGTAATAGGAATATAGAACACCATCTCCTGTAAAGTTAAGACAGAGTTTTTAATTTAGCAGTTCAATTTCTTTTACTTTCTGTTTCCTAAGTTGAAGAAATTGGACTAGATGTTCTTTAATTAAGGTCACTTTTACTTCTGTAGTTCTGATAGTAGCTCGTTTCATTGTGCTTTCGTTTTGAAAAATAATTTGGGTATTGGAAAGCAGAAGAGCTTTTCATTCTGAAATTTTATTAAAGAAGTTCAACGCAGAGTCAAAAACTGTCATTTGTAAAATAAAGCTAAATACAGCTTCTGAATTTGGGGTGCTTACAGAAATGGAAAATGATTATTTTTTTAACCTTAGGTCCCTACTTTATTCTTTAAATACAATTTTTAATTTACTATATATGTGTTTGCAACTTTAACCTTTAGATTTTTATTATTTTCTATTATACTTGAAAGAATTCAGCTGTACAATTTGGGGAATTTTTCAGATTTGTTCTTTTTCATGTTCAGTAAAACTGAAAATTCATTATTTTTTTAATCTTAAGAACTTTTGCCTACACTTATAATCCAGTATATTCTTCGCCATTCTAAATTATTTTAGTAGAATGCATATAAATGATTATTTACTTTATAACATTAACTGTTTATAAATTTCTGTGTCTTATTTTGAAGTCTGGGGTTTTACTGACACCAGCGTAATAATTGAAAAATAACTTATGCAATCAGTGTTTTATTAGGCTGTTTTTTCTCTATGGATGTTAATGTTTAAGTAGTTCTTGTACTAATCTGTCCATCTAGTTACTTAAGTAAAAAATACAGTTTTTTGACACGTATTTACAGAGTTCCTTAAGATGCATTCCTAACAGAGAAATATGGTATATTCAAATTCTGGGATATTATACAGTACTCAAACAAATCATGGCTACATGTAATAATGTAAATGAATATTAGCTATACTGTATTGACTAAACATATAATGAATATGTATACTAAATATGTGTTCAAAAATTACATAAAAATCCTTTTATAAAGTCAAAAACAGAGTTAAACATTTATTTGTCTTAGGGATACACATGAGATAAAACAATATCTAACAACATAAAAGCACAGGGATGATATACCCAGACTTAGGACAATGTAATAGAAAATATATTGAACATAGGAGGAGACTCAGAGAGATAATGGCGGAGGTACAGATAGATAGTTGCTGTCAGTTTTGTAGCACTTATGATCATATTTATTACAAATTAATATGAATACTAAAGGAGCCCATGCATGGACCAATGATGAAAATGCATCATGGGTCAAGGATTACTGGCATGCACCTGAGATCAATTAGATTGGGAAAGAAAGAGCTTGCAAGAATTAGACATTTATATTTTTATCTAAAGCAGTATTGGCATATGTCTTGGATAATTGCTGTTATGTTTAAACATAGTAACATTTTTGCTAATTTTAGCCCACTGGCAAAACTAATAATATTATATTTAACAACTACTGTGACACTACCTGGTAATTTTAATTAAATATCATATTATAGTAAATCTTACATATTTGGTTGTGAAACTTTTCTTCCTCTATATAGAGTTTCACAACCTGCAGTAAATATGCATATAACACAGTCAAAATGTTCATTGTATAAGTGAAACTCAAAAGGTGATATGTGTGTCTTTTTTTGTATAAGTTTACTTGCCCTTTATTCATTTTTTGGTAATGTTTCATTGCAGATACCTAGATAATCTTAATTTACTCTTTGCAATGGTAATGTTATATCAAAGTGTCCTATTGTTTTCCCAGTAATGTCATTAAGTCCCCAGTTCCTTTTGTTTGTAAGTGATGGTCTGGTTTAATGCTGCAAAGCATTTTAAGCTAATCATTTTGAGAGGAGCTTCTGCCTTTCTTTTTCTTGTGACAGCTTTTGCTAAAGTGCTTACAGAGACACTGGTACATCAAACAGGGCTTCCCTTTATTTTCTTACATTGCTCTAGTTTTTGTTCATTTGTTGTTTTTTACCAAAGCATTTCGCTCAGATTCACACTCAATGCATGCATGTATTCAAACATGAGTATCCATTTCTCACCAGCTGGTATGGTAGCAGTACTCATCCCTCATCTAGTTTCAGAATATATGCTCTACTTGGTTGCCATTGATGCATGTTTGTTTTCTTTGTATTTAGGTCCTATGCACAGTCAGTTGGAATCCCTGAGTGACTCTTGGGCTCGCCTGAAACATAGCAGAGACTGGTTATACAACTCCTCTTACTCTTTTGAGTCTGATTTTGATCTTACCAAGTCTTTGGGAGTTCACACTTTGATTGAAAATGTTGTAAGCTTTGTGAGTGGAGATGTGGGGAATGCCCCTGGTTTTAAAGAGCCAGAGGAAAGTATGTCTACAAGTCCTCAGGCCTCCGTTATTGCAATGGAACAGCAGCAGTTAAGGGCAGAAGTAAGTCTTCAATATTTACTCCTTATGAGGAGTTATGGAAACGTAAACTGAACCACTTAATATGCAATTGTAGAGAAAATAGCCTTTTTTTTCTACTTTTTGTCTCCCTATTTCTTTTACCTTAGCTTTTTGACATTACTTTCGTCGCTAAAATAGCATGTTTAACTTGAACTTGATCAAAGTGCATTTCTAATTGCCATTTCTTAAAAAAGATACACTGCTTATAAGCCTTTCCTGAAAAGTAGATTGAAACTGGTGACCATAGGGATCTCCTTTTCAGAGTTTTCATTTTTGACACATTTGTCTTCATTTAAAAAGTGATTAGCTGATAACATAGCAGTAATAATGATGAATGCTAAAATGATGAAAAGTTCAAGAAGACACAATATGTCTCTATGTCCACAAAGTGTCTCTTTCAAAACATTCATTAATGATTATAGTTTTAACATGTCCACAAATTTTGTGTTTCTCCCTGAAGGAAGTGGGCTTTAATTTTCCTCTACCTGAGAATAAGCTGAATTATTCTCATAAATCGGGTATAATAAATAGGGTATGAAATTAAGGGGTTAGGAGGGCAGGAAGAGGACAAGGAGAAGGGGCAGGTGAGGGGGATTTAGGAATACCAATTTTATACTGCAGAAACCTGGTAGACACCACCTTACCCAGCTCTTCAAGGTTAATATCTTTTGTAATAAGTTCTGTTGATATCATATATTCCCATTAACAATATAATGATGAGACTATAGTACTTCTCTGAAAATCTATAACTCTAGTCCAACCTGGGCAAACCCAAGTTGAGGGACATTCAAGGTCATGAAAAATAGGAAAGCCGGAGAATCCAGTCTAGACTTAAGTAGACTAAAGAAATATGACAACTAAATGCTATGTGATATCCTGCATAAGTTAGTGAAGCAGAAATGGGACATTATGTTAAACTCCAAATCAAGTGTGTAGTTCAGTCAGTAGTGTTGTACCAATGTTAATTTCAAACTAGTTAATTTTTAAAAAGAAAATGGACTGGTTGACTACTGTGGTAGATATAATCCTAGGGAAGATAGCTAGAAATCCAAGAGAACAACAGAGAAATTTTTCAGGCATATTTTCTTATAATTCTTGATGTAAAGAGTATTTCTTTTATATGAGTTTATTATAAGTAAAGGCAGTTGTAACAAGACTACCTTGCTGTTTTTGAAACCTGTACATATAATCTAATGAGAATCACAGTAGCTCTGTGAGTAGGTTAAATAAAGTGTTATTAGCTTCATTTTGTACATGAGGAAATTCAACTCCAGAAGTTGAATTTCCCAATACTGCACAGCAGATGGAAGAGTCTGATCTTAAAATCACATTTTTTATATACAAATTGACTGCTTTTCTCACTATACTCTGTAGCTTCTTTAATATTGATGTAATCTTTTAAGACTTTTTAGAGATATTTTGATTTTTAAAAAGTCATAATGAAATAAAGGTTTATATAATATAGATTCCTAAGAATTTTCAGTATTTTCTGTGTAGTAAGGAATATATTGTGTGTGACATACAGACATTGTGTCTAGGCTCAGTGAAGACTCTGACATAGATTTATCCTACTTTTCTCAAGCTTCGTTTAGAGGCACTTCATCAGATCCTCGTTTTATTGTCTGGGATGGAGGAAAAAAGTAGCATTTCTCTGGCTGGAAGTAGAGTGAGCTCAGGCCTTCAGTCATCTACACTGCTCACATCTGTGAGGCTACAGTTTCTGGCAGGGTGTTTCGGTTTAGGCACTGTTGGACTTGCAGGAACCAAAGGAGAGAGTGGTCGATTACATCATTATCAGGTAAGGTGGTGAATCTGTCATGTAAGGATAACGCTTTACAGTTTATTCAGATTTTAAATGTTTTTGTTTTTTTTCCAAAATCACTTTAATAATGCTTAACTTTTGGTTTTTAAGATTGAGATTTTAAAAGTATGAAGACATATCTTTTATAATTATCTCATTGGTTTAGTTTCCTTAGTGATAGTTGGGATTAGTTATGATACTCAAGTAATCTTATTCTTTTGTACTTTCAGAATTTTTGCTAGTTCAGTTTTATTTATTTTTGGCTAAATTGTTTAGAGATAGATCTAAGTTGGGATAGGGCTTGGGTTTTTGGAGGAGGGGTTTCAGGAATTTATATTTCAGTCTTGATCATTTTATCTAGTTTTTCTGATTGCTTGCAAAAATTTTTGAAGTATTTATATCTTCCATATTTTTAGAGAGGAAAATTACTTCATTAGAAAGGAAAAAGATTATGTAGAATGAGGAATTATCAAGCACTTAAATTTATTTTAAAGCTTACATATGAATTATACTAAATTGAAAAATCATTATAGGGCTCTAGCAAAGATGTGATAAAATGCTATTACTTTTATATCGCCAGGAGGTGTTATTTCTTTGTTAATAGAAAAAGTAAATCTTTATATGTAATTCAGGATGGAATCAGAGCAGCTAAGAGAAATATTCAGATTGAAATCCAGGTAGCTGTGCATAAAATTTATCAGCAGTTGTCTGCCACTCTGGAGAGAGCCCTGCAAGCAAACAAGCATCACATTGGTGAGTAATTACCCCTGCAAATACAGGAGGCAAGTCACATTTTGACCTGCTAGGTAGATAAAAATACTGTACCTTGTGTTTAATATTAGTACGTAAACTTACAAGTAAAGAATAAACATTTGAAAATGTAGTAATGTTACATATTACAATTTATATTTTGGAATATGACTTATAGTAATGCTTTATATAGTTCAAAGAAGATTCTCAAAGAAGATTGTTTTTCATTCTTTTTTAGAAGCCCAGCAGCGTCTTCTTTTGGTTACAGTTTTTGCCTTGAGTGTTCACTATCAACCCGTGGATGTTTCTTTGGCAATTTCCACTGGTCTGCTAAACGTACTATCACAATTATGTGGCACAGACACCATGCTGGGACAGCCTTTGCAGTTGCTGCCAAAGACAGGTGTTTCCCAGCTTAGTACAGCTTTAAAAGTGGCTAGTACAAGATTGCTTCAGATTCTAGCCATCACTACAGGGTAAGCCATGTACATGTCTTGAGAGAACTGTGTTTCCTTCCCCACCTAATCTTTATGTGTTTAAGTTTATTTGCCATTCTATGTTATTACTCCTTATTTTTTCCCCCTTTTATTTAATGTAGGACCTATGCTGATAAACTGAGCCCCAAAGTAGTTCAGTCCTTGTTGGATCTACTCTGTAGTCAATTGAAGAATTTGTTGTCCCAAGCTGGTGTACTACTTATGGCCTCTTTTGGAGAAGGAGAAGGAGAAGAGGGTGAAGAAGAAAAAAAAAATGATTCCAGTGGAGAAACAGAGAAAAGAGATTTTAGAGGTATCATAAACGTTTTTCTGTGTCAAGCTTTTATTGAGTTCCCATTGTGTGCATATCATTAAAATGTAGACTTCTTTCTGTTGTGAGGATTTTTAAAAAGGGTTTTAGAAGGAGTTTTATTTGTTCAATTAGAAACTCCTTTTCTCAGGCCGGGCACGGTGGCTCTTGCTTGTAAACTTCAGCCTATGAAGCGGCCAGGGCTAGGGATCGCGGTTCGAGTCCCGCCTGGGGCCCTTTGTGAGACCTAGTTCCAAAAAATAGCTGGGCGTGGTGGTGCGCGCCTGTAATCCCAGCTACCTGGGAAGCTGAGGCTGGGGATTGCTTGAGTCTGTGGTACCCCAGGCAACGAGAGCCCGCGATTCCACCGGCAAAAACAGCGAGACCTAGTCTCAAAAAAAAAAAAAAAGAAAGAAACTCCTTTTCTCTTTTAGAAAACATAATCTAGATTCACTTGTGACTGAACCTCCTCCTCTTAGTCTGTTAACTTTGATCAGTGACCATAGTACTCGCTCCTTAGTTTTAATCTCTTCTTGGCTGTCCTGACTCCAGAACCTGGAGGTTCTAGGTGACTGATTCCTTCAGGTTATGTTTTTTTACAGTTTGACCCTAATAATCCATCTCTAACTGTAATCTTAGCTTGTGTTTTCCCAGGAATAAATTTGATTGGGTTAGAGTTAAAGGAGCTTGACTTGCTAAGGTATTCTGTTCCCTAATCACTAACAAAATTCATTATCCTTGGCCATCATAATTATTGGGTGCACTTTAATGGTCATCTGCTCATAGGTTTAAGAAACTATTATGAACCTTGTATTTCAGTAGAACTTAGATCCTCAAAGCAGAACTACTGCAGATGTCCATTATATAATTAAGGAAATAAAAGACTAAAATTGGTCATTTATCATATTAGCAGAAATAAGCCAAAAAGAAAAAGAGAAGTACAGGATGGTCTCACTTATATGAGGGATATAGGGAAAATCAAACAAACAAATAAAAAATGAAAACAACCAATGGGACTGAATCATGGAGCAAGAGAGGAGGAGGGGGAAGAAGGTGGGGGAGGTGAAGAGCACAAAAGATCAGGATAGCTAACAAATGTTAGTGAAGTGGTAAAGCCCTGGGGGGGAAAAAAAACACAACAACAACAACAAAAAACCACACACACACCATATATCGGAAGAGAACAACAGGCCAAACAACCAACAACTAAACATCAACTTAACCAAACAACAATTTGCAGAAAAATGGGAGGAGTGACTGAAGGGGGGATACAGAGGGGGGATGTGGAGGGAGGAGGAGGGATCAA
>PVHY01006923.1:0-70938 GCA_004024945.1 Uropsilus gracilis | reverse complement strand
GCAGCTAGAGCAAGAACTCTGGCCTCCACTGCAAGGCCTGCAGAGCCTCCTGTAGGCAGTACCCAAACTCAGACAGGGCCCTTTTCTGTTCTGTGTCCTCCCCTTCTGTATCCCCCTGTCCACCATCTGTCCTGTGATTGGAATTGCTCTGCCATTGCAAGTGAAAATGCAATCTCTCATTTAAGCATCCCAATGACCTGCAATGTACAAACTAGAATGCTTCCCACTTGAGGGGGGAGGAAACCAAGGCACAGTGTGATAAGTAACGTGCCAGAGAACCCTGTTCATAAAGAACTGAGAGAAGTTGGTGTTGGTGTCTCCTCACCACATGGCCATGTCTGCCATGCCTTGTTTATGCTTTCCCTCTTGCCTGGAATTCCCTCTTTACTGCATTCTTTTTCTTTTAAACTCGTGCTAGTTTGTAAGGCTCAGAAAAAATATCAAATGCTCTGGCGTGCCTTCTTCAGTGATCTCTGTGAGCATTGCTGATTTCTTCCTTCCTCTGTCATACACAACCTTTCTCTTTCCAGCTGAGCATTAACCTTTGAGAATTCTAGTGATCTGTGCAAACCTTTCCTGAGATTAGGAATTCTTTTAAAGCAGGAACTTGGCCTTTGTATACTATTCATATATAGGATCTCAAAAGATAATTTGTTTAAAAGTTGTTAAAAAGATAAAAAATACTAAAGCGGCTCAGATTTTAATGTTACTTGAAACTATTACCAGAGTCAGGTATTTTCACTATATATGTACATACAATCTGTGCAATATTTACTTCTATCTAACCCTGACCTTGTAAACATAAATTTCACGCATAGGCATTTAATATGTTCTTAGTTTCTAGAATATGCTAGATAAAATTCAGAGCAATATGCTTAAACTTTGAAACATACTAATTATTGATCATTTTATTTTCAGAGCCCAAACCAGTTCAAATTGCTCAAATTATGGAAGTCACAGTGTCTCTGTAATCTTATTTATTCAAATGCTTGACAATCAAGTGTTTGGGTCATATGTATTTTAGCTGAAGGAGGGACAAATCTAACAATGGCTTTAGAGTATAACAACAAAGTAGCTGTTAACAATTTCAGCACAGGAGCAGAATATAATTTCTTTGTTCCCATAATCATTGGTCCTACCTTAAGTAAATTGGTTTATGTGCCTGCAGTGAAAACATGTATATTAAGACTTGCATATGCTTTTTTTTTTCAATTTTGATTTTGTATACCATTTTGAGTTGGTAGTCTGTGTTCACTAAATGAAATCATTTTCAAATATCTTTTAAAGTAATTGCAAATATTATGACAGTGATTGGTCTTTCATTGTCCATGTATATGAATAGAGTTAGCCCTATGTAAAATTGAGAAATCATGAATATATTTCTTTCATTTTATTTATCAATGAAACTCCTCGAATATTAGGCAAAGTTAATAATGGCTTAATCTGAGAGTGAGAATTGACTAATTTCAGGCAAGTTATGAAGACTAGAGTGTATGTATTTTAGTCTGAGAACCTTGATAGTATCTCTCAAAACATGTAATCTAAGTGTGTATTTGCTCTCCTCCTCCTACCCTTTGTCTAGAAAATGCATATTTTGCTTACCATGTTGAGTATGTCAAATGAACATTTCCTATATCTATGTATACATATATATTATGTCTGTTTATACCAATGCTTGCATTTTGAGATTCACATTGATTCCGTCTTTAAGTTACTAGAAAATTCTATGAATTTTTTTTGAACATTTGGGAATGTTGAAGTTTATCAAAGGTATCCAGCTAGTAAATGTAAAAATAAATAGTATGTAAAATTCACATGGAGTCCAAGTCTCTTTTTAATTCTTTCTAAAGCATGTCTAGGCTCTTCAGGATTTGCTCTTTGTAAACCCCCACATATATCATTATAACACCTTTTGTCTTCTTCACTCCCCAAGTATATCCTTCCATACTATTTAAATTTGACTTCCCACAAAATACCTAGCAAACAAATGTCACAAATCACATTATTCCAATAGTACTTTAACATATTTATAATTGTCTCAGTACATGTTTATATTTTATTTTTGCTCATGATTTTTATTACTTAATATATCCATATTCTCTTCTTTTCTATCTTATTTTATAAATTATCATGGGCACCATTATATATTTGATAGTTCTGATCTTTAAAATAACTAACACTTAATCTTCTAAATATATCAGTATTTCCATATTATCAAAATATATTAATATATAAGAATGTCTAAAGCTGCAAATTTTTTGCTTTTTTTTCTCCTGAGTATTTCTCTTTATACTAGATGGGATCTTTAAAATTGGAAAAATACCATTAAAATTTCTGAGTTAAACTTTGTTTTTAGCTTTATCTTTTGTCTTTTCAGTTTATGCCTATAATTTCAGAAGTTTTATTTCTTTTTAAAAATCCCTTAAATATTATGCTTTTGCTCCTGGAACTTTCCTCATATGTAGTTTTTGCTAAAATATCAAAAGTAGCTGTGGATCATGTATTTACAATGGTACTCATTTTATCACTTTGTAAACTTACAGTCTGTTAAACAACTGTTTCTCATTAGGATAGAGGGTTTGTTCATTAATAAACTATGGTTCCTTTTCACATTGTACTTTTTATCCTTTTAAAGGGTAAATTAAAATAAGCAAGCCTGTCAGAAAGTATATAAGTGTGCTGTGTTTTGGTAGGCCTGGAAGCAACATCAAATATCTATGAGGGTAAAGCTAAACATGCCTCTATAGAAATTCTTTGGAATTGAGCTGATGGGAATTTTCAGCATTATGAAATCACATGCATCAACTTTGCTGCTGCTTTTATGGTACATTATAAGCTGTTCCTGGAGGAACGAAACTTAAATCTTTCATGCTGAAGCCAATATTACCACATTTTGGGAGTGTAGTAAAGCTAAATGACCCCCATGTCTTTTTGTATGTGTCTGTTTGTAGAGTATTTCTTAAAGGAGCCCTTCCTAATTTGTTGTCTTGGATTCTAAGTCCAGAAGGTAGTTCAGGAAGCAGTAACAGTTACTAAGCTGGATCCTGGCACAGGGTACACCTTTTTGATTCAGTCTGAAAAAGCAGGTTTTAAAGACATTCCACCTAACATCCAAGAAATACAGACAGGTATAGCCTGTGTAAGCTCTTTTAGTATTTATTTAATGTTCAATTATTTGACTTTTGAGGGAAGATCTTTTGAGACTTTTGAGAATTATTTGACTTTTGAGGAAATAGGTCATTTCTGCCAAATTTTCTTTTTACCCAGGAAGCATCATGTCTCCTGTTTTTCTGTTTCCTCTGATATGGGTTAGCAAAGCTAGACTTGCTAAGGCCAGGCATGGTGGTGCATGCCTGTAAATGGAAGTCTAGGAAGCAGCAGCCAGGGCCAGGGATCGGGGTTTGAGTCCCACTGGGTCATGTAGCTAGACCTTGTCCCAAAAACTAGCTGGCCGTGGTGTCGTGCACCTGTAAACCTTGCTACCTGGGAAGCTGAGCCTGGGGATTGCTTGAGTCTGGTGGTACCATGGGCAACATGAGCCTGAGGTTCCCTGGACAACAAAGTGAGACCTAGTCTCAAAAAAACAAAACCAAACAAACAAACAACAAAACAAAACAAACAAAAAACAATAGACTTGCTAACTGCCCAGGATTCCCATTTGTGATATGATTTCTCCATTGTTCAGCTAAGCAGACAATGAAGTGATATTTTCTTTTTGTTAGAAACTTATTTCCAAAAACAGATGGTGATTTATTTCATTGTAATCATATGAAGTACAGGATGTATATGAGGTGTGTAAATTCTCATATCTTGGAAAATTAAAATTGCCATCTAATTGACTAAAGTAACTAGTTTAGTTGTTCTGGGGACTGATGCTATTGGAATATTTGTTTATATATTTAGAACCTAATCACGTCTGGTATTCTTTTACTTTAGTAGCAAAGGATGTAACACAGAGAGAATATTTTGACCATTTAATTCCTTTTCTTTAGTGTGGAAATTTTTTAAAGAGTAAACAAGATATTTATTATACAGTATTTAACTTTTTTCTTCAAGGAATTGCAATTAACATTCTTACTGATTAATCTTGTCACTGTTTGGCATTTAATTAGAATGCTAAGAATCATTGAAATTTTCTAACATTGTTGGTCATACAAGACTGAGATACTAAATCTATCTACACTTCCAAGGCAAAGGACATGTTTGTAGACATTGGCTTCATTTTAAAGTTTAAAATTATTCTTGGTGTTTTTTGCTCTCTATTGAGTTTTGATTTCTCAGGTCTACCAGGAAGAATAAAAGAAATGTCTTATCCTCTGAGTTTGTAGAAAGTCAAATTTTATAAAGGTTTGAGGGCTGTTTTAAAGCAGATACTTCATGTAGTAGAAAAAAATGTTATTATTTTATATGTATATTTAAATGACACAGCCCGGGACACAGCTAATTGATGAGCCATAGTAGAAATTCAAATGTTAACTGGCCTTTAGATAAAAGTCTTCTGGATGGACACAGTATTTCAGTATCCAGTGAAAACTTAATGAAATAAGAAACTCTGCCTTCCACAATAAAGTATGAAAATGTTGAAAATAAGTTACAGCAAATTTAAAGACAGGACAGGTCAGGAAGGTAGTCCTGGTAGTAAACATACATATAATATAAATGTATATAACATATATTTGAATATATAATGTATAACATTTGAAAGGAATGTTACTGATTTAAGATAAATAATAATCAGGATCATGAGAAAATAACTTTTTGGATAACAATGTGGTTAGGATAAGTTTGATGTATACAAATTATGCAAATAATAATGAATTCATTCAAATTATTTTCATGTTATGTAAAATATACACTTTTGGACTTAAATGAAATTCTCTGCGGAAGAAGCTATGATTTCTAATTAACCATTCACACTTAAGCATAACAAGTTTTTCCATGATAGACAATTTTTTAAAAAGTATATAAATTTCTTTCTGCCGATAGTGAGATTAAATTTTCCAAATATTTCTTAGCTAAAAATATTTTAGCAGGTATTTTTTCTCTAATGAATAGGTTATTCATATTTTATAGTCCTTTTCCAAGGACTGATTTTTTAATTAGTTTTATACCTACCAAGAGACTAAAGAGAAGCCATCCTACTATTCCGATGGTTAGTGCTTGTAAGTTCATTTTATATTTAATTAACTTTTCATGGGTAATAGTAAGGGAAATAGTTGTATTTAAGGCTAATATCTAATTAAAAATGAATGAATATGGAAGTAGTTTTGACATGCTTGAAGAGAAGGGCACTGCATGTAGAAGGAGGATACCTGAGTTACATTCCTGTTTTTATCTAGTTATTTGACCTTGGGCAAAATTCTTAAGTTATCATTTAGAAAATGAAAATAATTATTCTTACTTATATACAAAATCATGCTGTTCAAAATAAATTACAAAGGTGTTCTTTGTATAAATGCAAAGAGCTCTAAAATCCTAAGATATTGTCATGAACATTCAGTAATTCTCTTATATTTTGACTGTAACTTTAATATTTTTAAAGCAAATTAAATCTCAGAATATGAAGAAAATACAGACACTCTCTTTCCAGTAGCATATTTGGGTTCAGTTTACCTCTTCTCACATTATTAGCATTACTTCCATGTGTATCTGCCCTGAATGTACACAGTTCTTTCACTTTGGGGACCCTCTTACATGGACCAATGACTCATCAATGAGTGAAGAATCTGCAAAGTGGAGGAAGGAAAAGCACTGGAGAACGCAGCATCAGTCCAATAAATTCTTGGAAAATAAAATATTTGAGACTTATATACTAGCATGGCACTATCTATTTAGGTCACTACACTGCATCTTATCAAGTTATCTACAAGGTTAGAGATATTTGTTACTCTTCATTGAAGGTCTGATTTTTGATCCAGGGACCTAACCCTCCAACTAATGTGATACTGCTGCCCCTCATGAAGAATATCCTAAGAAATACAGAAATAAATGAAAAACTGCAAACTAGAGAAAATACAACATGAAAAAATAGAATAAAAATGATCTGTACTAGTGAGTTAAGTTTATGTTTACCACTGAGCTAAATTCTAACAAATTTAATCAAACTATAAGCAGGGACTGAAAAAATGGGTACAAAGAAAATCTGCATCCTTATGTCTACTGTAGCACTAATTACAATAGATATGGAAACACTCCAAATGCCCCCAAACAAATGGATGGATCAAATAGTTGTGGTATGTTTTTACAATCAAATACTATCTAGTGATCAAAAGGACTCATGTCAGTCACAGAAACATGGGTGGAGTTGGAAGGGATTATGCTAGCTGACATTAGAAAGAAAAAGACAAAATACTGGATGATCTCACTTTTATGTGGGATATAGAAAAACCAAACAAAAGGACAAGAAAAAGTTAAAACTAGCAAGCTGGTAATGGAATTGAAGTATTCAGCAAGGGACAGGAAGGAAGGGTGAAATCAGGGGAAGGATGAGCACAAGGAATTATGGTGATGGTTCATGAGTGATATGGTGGTGGGAAACTATGGAGTATGCAAGGCTGCAAGAAAAAATATAATCCATCAATAAAAAATAAGTAACAAAAACCTCTCAAAATTGAATATTTGAGATGAAATTGTTCCAATAAATTGTTAATATTACATTTCTTTCAGTTAAGGAAAACTGCATTTTATTTTTTAATATAAATTAGAAATAGAGACTCTTACTGATTGAAAACAGACCTTTCAAACCTTTTATATAAAATATCTCACAGGAAAAAGAATTTGTAAACATAAGGAAGGGATCTATATATACCTGTTATTTTATTTAGTGCATAGACTTTTAAGTTATAAATCCCAGTTGCAATACCTTCATACTGAATTCTGCTATGAGAAACATAAATGTGGAATTGCCTAGTTCAGATAATATTTTTATGGTCAAAGTTTTTCTAGAAAGTTCTTTTCCCTTCTCCTTTAGATTTGGGGACACTGAGATTCAGGGTAAATAGGTTGTACAAGATGATATGGTGCTAAAATTCACTAGAAAAACCCAGATGATCTGTATCATTCCTGCAATTCTTGCATAATGTGAAAATCAAGGTTATTAGTCTGCTATTAATAAAATAATAACAGAAATTCTTTTTGAAAGACATACTTTCAGTACCTTATTTTTTGCCTTAGTTCTAGATCCACCATCAGATTTGCTGATTTGGGGAGAGGAAGCAAACACAAGTCTTGGAAACACCCACAAGACTTCAAAAAGGTAAGTGTTGCTGCCATTATATAACCTTTATTCTGATTGAGGTCTTTATTTTACACCTCCTTTTTACCCCTCATTTGATACTGAGTTTAGAAATTATAGTATCACTTTAATGTTAGAGTTCCCCCAAGCTAATATTTCTCTTGATCATTTAAAAAATATTAAGTTGTTCAAATGGGAAGACGTGAGTAAAAAAAAAAATGGTGGTTTTCAGTGGAGGTAGACATGTGCATACATAATACAGAAATTTTGCTGATGTTAGATGGTCACACTTTGATGACAACACAGCCAAATCAGATATCCTAGAAGTTAGACTGGGTAATTTGATTGCCACCCCTAGATATTTGGTTAAGAGTAGAGACTTCTGGTCCAAGGAGTAGAATATAAAGAGGAACCAATTTTAAACTGTTTCTGATGCTATTTCTAAAATAACTATGCTTATTTTTATTCCTTTCTGTAACAGGTTTCTGTTAATGAAACCTGGTATCACATGAGGATATATTATTCACACCCTATATCCTATATTACATGGTTTACAGATAGAATAAGCTGCCAGGGACAATACTGTTGTTTTGTATTCTATGGGGGAATAGGGAAGGAGAAAACACCATTTTCATATTTCGTAACAGTAGGAGATGGTGATTTTAGCTGTAAATAGTAGAAAACAACCTAAGTAATTTAGGCAATAAAGGAAAATCAATGACACTATAGGAATGCCTCATCTAGATGAAGGGTAAGAGTGTAACTGAGTGGGGGAAGAAATGGAATCAGATATTTTAAGACCATTGAGAACTCAGGTATTGTTTTCTTTCTGCCTGCTTCTTTCTGCTTAGTTGTTTTATTATTATTTTTCTGAAGGTCAGATTTTCTACTAAGTTATTTTTTAAATTTTAAATAATTTATATGTATATATATTTCACATCATTGTGATCCCTGGGGGTCACCCACCACCTCCCCTCCCTGGTCACTTCAGCTGGTATTAAGCATCAATTAAAAATGACAAATTTGATGATTTTTTTTTTTTTTGGTAACATGGATGTACCTAGAAGAAATCATACTGGCAGAAACAAGTCAGAAGGAAAAAGACAGAAACCAAATGTTTCACTACTATATGGACAACTAAACGAAAAAACACAACTGGTTGAGGGCACCAGCTAAGAGATTTGTATGGTGGGGGTGAGGTGAGGAAGAATACCATATATAACTTCCAAGTGCAAATGGTACATTATAAGTCACAGGAAAAGACAGTCTCTCCTTAAATTCCCAAGGAATTTACTATGATTATTCCAAATATAGTTTTAGACATTCATTTCAGGAATCCGTGAAATGAGGCACAGTTCCAGAGATCAGTGGTTGAAAATTATACATCATGTAAAAGTGGTGACCACAGGAATGATGAGAATTATAAAAGAGAGTCATTAGAATTTGGCTAGATGTAACAAAATGTATATTCTAGAAATAAAAAGAACTAGAAAAATTAATAATTCATAGCTATGATGTAGTCTAAGAGGAATCACAGGAAAATAAATACCAAGATCTTGAAACAAAACAATTTGTACATCTGGACTTTATATTTGAGTATGAATTTCTTAACAATCAGTGTCAATAAAAAAGATAATTATTATTGATAAACATAGAATCCATTCTTTGCACTAAAGATAACAAGGGGTATGATAGGCAGGATAATTATGTTCTGATGACTCATAGCCTAATTCCCAGAACCTGGAATATATTCTGTTAGAGGGTACAGGTGAATGAAGGTAGCAGATGGCTTCAGATGAAGAGGCATCAGAAGAGAGTCCTTGATTTGCTCCATGGAGAATAATCTGAAAGTTAACCAGATCAGAGCTACATCCAGAGAATGCTGTCATTTGGGCGTTCTTGGACATCAGATCTTGGACACCAGAGATAACTACAGACTGTAAAGGGAATCTAGGTAGATTCATACTTCATTGTAGAAGTGGTAGAAGCTGCCACTTGGCCAGCAGCCCTGGGGACAGGAGAGCTGAGTGGTTAGGAGTCACACACCTTGACTGAGGGGATGTGGAGAAGCTAGGATATCCCCAGAGGACCAAGGGTCCAGTGAAAAGAACAAGGACAGTGTACCACACAGCCCCCTCAAAACTTCAGGACTGGTACAGACCTTGTGAAACACTCTTACAGTGTATAGACTGCAGAGGCTGAGATCTGGAACTCGAGAGGAGGAATTATGTCAAGACCACAAACTTGCCAGACCATTGCCCAACACATACCAATCATTGTCTACCCCGAGGTTTTCCCACTACCGCATTACCCATGAATCATCTTAATCTCTTGTGCCCATCTATCCCCCGATTTTAATCCCCCCCTTGCTCTATACTTCAGTTCTGTTGACAGTAAATTTTATTTGTCCATTTGTTTTTTTTTTTTGTTTTGTTTTCCCTATATCCCTCATATAGTGAGACCATCGAGTATTTCTCTTTTCCTTTCTGGCTTATTTTTGCTAGCATAATTCCTTCTAGCTCCATCCATGTTTTTGCCAATTACACATGTTTGTCTTTTTTGATTGATGAGCAATATTCCAGTATGTACAGATACTGATCAGTCTTGATTGAAGGAATGAGTTAATTAAATGTTAAAATTGTTAACAATAAATTGTATCTAATCTAAGGATCTTGCATATTACCCTGGAAGCACATGTAATACTCATCTTCCCCCCCCCAAAAAAAATCTCTTTCACCTTTTCCCCCCCACAATCTTAAACTAGATGATGAACACTGTAATGAGGAACTAATTCCATTTTCATATTTGTTGACAACTCCCAGATTTTTATTCCTCTTCCGAGTCCACTCCACTTCTCAGCAACCAAGTTGGAAGGAACTAGCTCCTTCTGCCGCTGAGTTTAGGGAAAACTCTAACGGCACAGTTTCTCATCGCTCCGGAAGCCTGTACCCAATCCCACCCTCTAACTACAATACAAGCAAGAGGCCAACTCCTCCTTCCCATTGGCTTGCTCTCTCACTGGACCTCCGCACGATCATATCCCTGGCAGTCTGCGTTTGTTGTGAATTCTGAATATACTTTATTCATAGTCTTAGATCAGGGTGCTTGTTCTCTCCCTTGACATCCAAAGAAATTCCCGGTGGGTGATGATGCCTGGTACAGAGCAGATTGATCAAAACAAGAATACTGAATGCTTGCTATAGCAATCATTTGAGCATATGTTAGCTGAATTATAGAAGAGAAAACATATTTTTTAGAAATAGCTGGGGAAGTCATTCTCCTGCCAAAGTGGTGAAAGTAAAGAATAGACAAATGAAGATTTCTGGGGAAATATACCATGGGTCTCAAATATATGTGTATTATCAAGAAAAGAGTGATTTGTGTAATATATTTGTGAATCTGTAATTTAAGATGAATGTAATGAAATGATGGCGCAGATTCAGAAGGATTATTCTGAAGGTCAATTTGATCCTTTAGGCAAAAGGAAGGTGACAGTGATGGTAAGGATGGGAATAGAGGCAGAGAACATGGAGATGGAAACGAAGGCAAGGTTTTGCACTATTTCTAAATCAGAATCATTAGGATTCAGTGAACAAGTAAGCATGGATTGAAGGGAAATGAGGAGTCAGGAGTAATGATTGATGGGAGATTGATAAATGGTGTTCAAGGGAGTCTTTGTGGAAGGAGTGATATCTAAGCATTCTTGAAGAAATATCTAAGAAAAGCATGGGAGAAAAAAAAAGAACTCTGGATAAAAAAACAGTATAACCAAAGAATGGCATCAAAAACACACAAAATATTTGGATAATGGTGGGCATTAATTACAGTTTGGAGGAAATATGGTGTGCAGGCAAAGAGTATAGTTCTGACCATTACACTAAGTAGCATGCACATTGGGGATGGGGGGAGACAGTGGAAGGCTTTATGTTAGATTATATTATATATAATCTAAATATAATAATATAATCTAAATATAAATATAAAAATATAATATATTATATTATATTATATTATATTAATATATTATATTATATTATATTATATTATATTATATATATATTATTATATAATATATATATATTATATAATATATATATATTATAATAATATATTATAATATAATATATTATATTATAATATATTATATTATATTATATTATATATAATATATTATATATAATATATATAGATTATATATATTATATATAATCTAACATATATATATCTATATATATAGATTATATTAGAACAGTTAGATTATAAAATGAGTAATTATATCTAGAAAGAGGTAATATTTTGTTTTCTAAACAAACCAAATATTGAGCAGTATATATAATAAATGTGTACTAATGTTGTAGATTAATAATATATACAAATACTCAAAATATTTATTGATATTTTTCTTTCCTATTGGGAAGCTACCAAATGGAAACTAATCTTCAATGTTCTAAGTAGCTTAAAATATTATAACTTTTAAAACAGAGCTTTAGTTCATGATGATTTTAATATAGAATTTTAATGTATTCATAATACATATCTAGTAGTGCTATGGTTATCAGTCTCATTTGTCACACCAGGGAACTTTCAAAACATTGGTACTTTTGATCCCTTGTTCAGGCAGAGACAGGGAATTTTATATGGGTTGATTTTAGGTAGGTGGACAAGCTAGTCTCAAGAGAAAGAATTAAGTATTTTCTTTATTTAAAAACTATCTCAATTAAATTATTACTATTTCATGTTGCATTATGAACTATCTCATTAATATTTATTATTTGTTATTCATTAGTTGTATGTTGAATTTAAGAATTCAGTAATTAGTGGATTATCAAATTGTATTCAAAAGTGGGTCTAGAAAACTAGTATTATCAGAGAGATAACAAAAGTACTTACTTTTTCATTTATGTAAATTCCTAAGATCTAAGATGTTAATAACTTAATTAATAAGAAAAGTTTGACAATACTTCAACACCCCATCCACACACACACAATAGCTTTTCCACTTCTGGACACTGCCTACAATCTTTGGCTCATGATTTCCTTCAATGTTTATTACATGGCATCTATTATCTTCATGGTGTTTCCATCCTAGAGCTACAAATGTGAGAAAGACAGTTATTAAAACACAGCATAGAGGAGACTGGGGATGATAAGATCAAGTCTGAACTCTAAAACCAAGAGGAAGGAGAAGTGCTGTGTTAAATTTCTAGCTGATTGATCTAAAGGAACTGTCTTAAATAAGATCTTCAGTCACCCAGTGCTGTCAACTCCACCCAGCCATCCAAATCCCACTATGATCTATAGATCTCAGATTGCCAGACTATCACAAAGTTATCTACCAATGTGAAATGATGAAGAATCTTTAGCATGTAAAGATATTAAAGTCTGTATTACAGAGAATATAAAAACACAAGTATCTTAGGAGATGCAATCAATTATGTTTTTTTGATGAATTTATGGTAGTGGTAGACAGGTGCACAATACTCTGCTACTAAATTTGATTATAGAGTTTTCTTTTCAAAGGAAAAATCCTTATTTATTTTTTCAGCATTCTGAGAGTTCAAAAGATAATGAACATTTACTAGTATCGACAAACTGTGAAATTCATGTATAAACATCAAATATTTGTTATGTTTAGTAATCCTTTGAAATTATTAAATTACTAGCTTGCTTTCTATGAACACTGGGAGTACAAAAATATTTATGTTCATTAAAAGAATCTCAGAACTCTAAAGGAATTGAAGGCTTAGCTTATCCCAAGTATAAAAATGAATTTTGGCTTGCATATTTAAGACTTGAAAGGATTCAGTGTGAACTTAGAAAAAAATCAAGTAGTTGACATCAATCGTTATGGAAGTTTGCCACTTTCCTGGTTAAACCTTTCAGCTGTTATACACCAGCTTTGTTCAATAAAAACATACTCTGAACCACAAAGGAGAGTCACAGGTATTAATTTTTCTATTAGGAGAATGAAATAAGTTGAAAAGCAAGTAAAATAAATTTTAGTGATAATTTACTCAAATATGTTAAACATATCAACATGTAACTAAATTAGAAACTATTGATGAGATATTTTACATTTTGTTCATACTACTCAAAATATGCTGTGTATAAGTACTTTTCAGCTCAGTTAGACATGTTTGAAATATTCAGTAGCTGCATGTGGCTGTTCTAGAGGGTTGCACAGGTACAGAGGGTGATTATTGTCTGATCTTAGCACTGAGATGGAAAATGACAAAAATAATCCCATCAACACCCAGCTCAAATCCCACTTCTTTCTTGAAGTTTTTTCTGATCCCATCATCAGGGATTGACATTTCCTTGCACTAAGCTACTATAAAAGTCACCTTAATCTTTTCGATGTAACTTTTCAGTGTCCCCTTTTATTGGTATTATTGATGTGTGTGTCCTCCACCATTTCACTGAGGAAACTTTCAGTTCTCCTTGGGATAGAGTTACTCTGTGTTGAAATAAGCAGAACTACCTTTTATTCACCATAATTTTGTCCTTCTAGACTTCACATGCTAACCTTCCAGCCTGTCACACCTTCGATGTATCTATGTTGCTGTGATTTTACAAAGTGTGTAGGAAATGTGGTAGAATGGAAGGAAGGATCAAGGTCTTGGAATTCTTTGTTTTGGGTCCCTGCTTTACCCCTCCTATGAGACTCTGTATAGGGTTTTATACTATGTGTCCTATTTACACATCTCTCAATGAACATTATTGGAGGTGTTTGGCTGGTAAGTGTTGTGTGTTAAACAAAATTAGAAGATCAAGTTTTACAATTTTGTAGACCAATATTATTTCAATAAAAATATTAAAAATATTCTAATAAAAATGAAAACTCCAATAATACATATGTATGATTTGTCTATATGAAAAAAAGATTATGGCTTGACAAGTCTCAGCCTTTGTCTGGTGACTGAGCTTCTTATAGTCCCTTCCTTCTTAGGGGAGGACATTGTCCTGAAATTAATTGTTCAGTTATGTTTGGTTCCTCCCATTTTCTCATCCTTCCATCCCATGATGGATTTTGTCACTTCTACCACTACAAGAGATCCTCTTCTATCTCCATTAAACTACTCTTATGCTAGTCATTTTCATTTCTTATTGACATTAGCAGGCCAGGCTAGGTGACAGAGGAGAGGGTTTTACTTCATAGCTATTCTCTCTGTTTCCATTGTTGATGTCCTTACCATCTACTTTCACCCTCCCACCCTCCTCTGTTGGCAGCCCCAAATCTGCAATCCTATTTCTAGGGCTGTGCTGTTTGCCTCACCACTCTGCCTCTCTGTGTTCCACATCTGTGTGACATCATTCAGTAACTGTCTTTCTCCTTCTGACTTAGGTGGCTTAGTGTCAGACTTGTTGAAGTCTGCAGTGCTCTCCACTGTCAAGAGATAATTGACTTCCATTCCTATCTAAAGGACTGTCTTCCTGACCAATGTCCTGGTTTTCTGCTCCAAGAGCTGAAGCCAGTGGGATCTGGGTTCTCCTGTTTTTTTCTCTTGGAGTCTGTTGCATCTGTACCCCATTCACTGTGTCTGTTTACCACTTGCTGGAGGACTGGTATGTCTAGGTGACTTGTGGTTCCTCATCTACCACATCAGGGCTTCTTGCCAGTTCTACTCTGCAGATGATTGGGGCCTGCTTGGGCCAGCCATAGCTGGGTTTTTTGTCTGGACAGCTCCCTGCTGGCCAGGGAGTATGTACCAGTATATGTACCAGTATTCACATGTCTGAGTGAGGTGGTGGAGAGGGAGGATATCAATACCAACTGCAGTTAGAGGAAAAGGTGGAAGGAACTTCAGATGAACTTCTAGTAATGCGTAGGATTTGGACCAATGGAAAAGAGAAGATATTCTACACTAGTAAGTTCAAAAAGTCAGGAATGGGCATTCTAATTGTCACTTGTAAATGTCATTCAATGATAGGGGCACCTTGAATAATAAATCACTCATGATAAATTCTATCCCTTCTAGAGTGGTTCAGTTCATTCTTATACAGAGCATAGGTATTTGGTAGTGAAAATGCAAAACATTTTAATATTCATTATAAAAGATTTACCTTTTTAAAAGCCTTATTTGTCAAAATCCTTGTATTTTGAGGCAAATGCCAAAAAGACTAATTTTTTTTGGTGTTAACTAAAACCATAGAATTTTTTTTGTCATTTAAAATACATAACCATTAAATTACTTTTTACTATATTTGTAGAAACACTAAGAATATTTTTATGGGACATTAAATGATGGACCTGTTATTAAGTGAAGCTTATTTCAGGAATGATGTTAGTCTTTAGGATTCAGACTATTTTTATTAACTATTTTATACTACTAATTGCTATCCTAGTTTCTTTCAAGCCATGAGATCACTTGTTAAATTTTAATGAATTAAGCAACAGTATCCTGGTTGCTTAACAATGTATACTTGTATAATTGGGATCATTTTCCTAGTCATTTAAATTTAATTATCCCAAGTTTTCAAACTATGCTTTCTGAGTAGAAATATGGCATAGATTACATTTATTTCAATTAGTTTCTATTAGGCATCTGTAGCCTATATACTTGGGAATAAAACATGCAAACCTCTGTTTTTCAAATTACGTTTAGATTCAAATTACATTTATAAATTTACATATTTTCACCACTAGATAGCTGAAGTCAATTTCTTTTCCTTCTACCCCTTCATTAATGTCTTAATATGACTCTGCATGTCTGGCTTTCGCACTTCACTAGGTTATATTCTTCTATTGCACAGTAGATTCTCCTATCGTCTGTTTTTTATACCAGAAGTTCTCAGCATTCTACTCACTCCTCCTGCCTTTTGATATGCCAGACAAGCAAAAGGTAATTGTCAGTGACACCTTATAAATCAATAAGCAGTGATATGCTTCTAGACCTCATGAGGAGCTTCCTTTAGTAACAAAACGCTCTTCCCACAAGGCAGCAATAAACCTGTCTACCTAGGAAATTTGTTTCTTTGACTCCTATAATGTAACAATTATTTGCAAAAGTATAATGAAGTTTAAATAACATGTAAAATTAACCTAAGTACTTTAACCTAGAATTGTCTTTCTTATGTTTTACAAACATGAAATATGGAGAGAAAAATACAGTTTGCAAATAAAGTTTTAAGTACCCTAAATGAACATGAAATCTCCAAAGTATTGGTATTATCATTGCTTCACTGAAAATTTCTAAAGGCAGTACTGTTCTCAAGCTTCAATGAATAATTGATTGGCTCAGGTTTTGCAAAGAGATGGACTGGCATGGGTGTGACTTACATCATTCACTTCACAAAAAATTGAATTTCTCTTTTTGTTATTTCTCTCACTTTTTTCCTACTTCCCTGACAATGATGACTGACTTACAGTGACATCTGTTTAACAGTCCACTAAATTGTGGTTCTCTCCAGGGGCACAAGGTGTGTTCTCTGGAGGGGCCTGAAGGTTATTCCCACTACCGACTTCTGGAACTTGTCAAACCTTCTGTGGCTCAACCTTTCCAACTTCTCTTTGCTCTTCACTCTGCATTTTGCTGGTAGGATCTCTTCTGCATAGTGTTCAGCTTTCATTGGGCTGGGAGAGGGAGATATTGGAAATTCGGCTCTAATCTGATAACTCTGTGTGGTCATACTTGACCAGGGGAGACTGGTATCCTTGTCAGATGTACAAAGGTGATTGTACATATGCTCCACAGCTCTTTTCTTTGCTTTCCCTTTCCATTTTTTCCTTTCTCTGCCCAACCAGGCACATGACTGGGACATTTGTTGATTAAGAAAAAGTCTTACTGGGCAATGTTAATCTCTGGCAGGCACCTTCAGTTCCTGATATAGTATACACAGACCCTCATTTAGCTGGAGTGTGAGTGTTCAGACAGGAGTACATTCTTCCCTATCCCTTGGGTAGGCAGGAAGAAATGATGCTATCCACAAGGCTATAAACTTGGGACTTCCATGATTCTTACTTTCTCCTCTTCTGTGCTTCTACTTGGAGTTGGGAGAGAGGGTATGTGATTTTACATATTGTTTTTTTTTTTCCTCATATGACCAATAGGAAAAGTCCCTTTTATTATGTAGTATATCTGCTGTGAATATATACACATATAAATCTCTTTCATACTTGCATACACACATATGAAATTAAAAAGATTAGCCTTTTGGTTTTCCATACCTAAACTTATGAATCAGCTCACTATGTTATTACTGTATGAACCGCACTCAGTTATTCAGCCTCAACTAGTCTCTTGGTGATGATAGAAAGGATTACTACCATTACCTTGCAGTGTAAATTTATGTGAATGTGACTAGTTCAGAGTTGATGTGAGGTATATCTTGCTTTAAAGCATGGAAAAAAAATCTATCTCTTTCCAGCTATTCTACATTATGACATCTATAAAGGAAAAACTATTTATAGTCATTGTATATGGCAACAAAGCCAAAGTAAAGAATTCAACTCCAGCTATGAACTACTTTTTTGATGTGAAGACAGTTGTAGACAAAGATTACAGTACATATATAATGGAAAATGTGACAAGTAAGGAAATCCATACATAAAATCTTTGCTTTTTAGTTTTGTAAGAATTAAAAATATTTTGGCTTATGATGACTATAGCAATTTTAAAACAAAAAGTATAGTCATTAAGGAATAATAACCAAAAGAACTTGCCAGATATATGAGAGTAAAGAAAGACTTTTTATTTTTTCCGAGACTAGGTCTCGTTATTTTTTCCTGTGGAACCGCAGGCTCACGTTGTTGACTCAAGCAATCCCCAGCCTCAGCTTCCCAGGTAGCTGGGATTACAGGCTCATGCCACCACCAGCTATTTTTTGGGGACTAGGTCTTGCTATGTGCCCCCGACGGGACTTGAACTGTGGTCTCTGGCTCCAGCCTCAGCTTCCTAGGCTGCTGCTTACAGGTATGGTCCACCATGCCTGGCTAAATATATTTTTTAACAATCTAAAGTCAACTTGTGAATTTACATGTCATTTTCTGCATACATGTTAGTGTTAATATATGTGTATATAGACATTCCTATTATATGTGTGTCTATATACACATGTTAATGCCATGATGACATAAACTCAATTCATTTTTTGCTGACATTGGGGTTTGATTAGAATTGGTATCTTTCATCTTAGATACATTATAGTCAGTTTCATAATGTTTCATTGTAGGAATGGAGTAATAGTATTTGTTACCAACAATTTCTGTGAAATTGTGTCAGGTCTACGTTATACCTTTTCGGTGGAGACCAACTGATAATGCATGAAACAAAATTGTTCCATAGATTGAAAATGCAGTGATATAGAACTGCTAAAAACTTTAATGGAACTGGAAGACTGTATTTCAAAGTGCCCTGTTCCTTAATTCCTCTTCAATTGATTGTTCTCTTTTATCTTTATTCAACACCTAGTTATCTACTAGGTTATAGTTATCAAACTCTTCTTATATAAAGAACTTCTGTTTATGACACTCAGGAGGTCAAGTATAAATGAATGATTATTGGGTATGATTTGTAATTGACAGAGGAATGAGTGATATTTGGGTACTTGGGAGTATACTATTGTGCCATGTAAATTAAAACTCACATATACATATATAATAATCTTTCTTTAAATATGCATGTGCTATAAATTTATAAGTGAAATGATTATTACATGGATATTTAAATTACATTCATGTTTGCTTTATTTTTACATATATATGTGATTTTTACTTGTATACCATTTTCCATTTCAGCAGAGCCATCTAAGTTATGTGACAACACTAAAAGCTGTGAACACTTCTTCATATTTAATGTGGAATTCAACAGAGACCAACTTCACTCATTATAAGATTTTTATATCAAACAGATCATTTGTAAAAGAATATCTCATTTGGGGAATAAGATATTGGTTTGAACACACAGTTACAGATCTGACTCCTGGTGGAATATATAATATCACAGTACATAGAATGAAAGGTGATATTGAAGGCTATGGCCCATTTATCAGAGTTATTACAAGTATGCAAATTCTGATATTTTTAAGTACACATTTTTTACTCCATATTATACTCTTCAAGATAGTTTCAATGCATTTTTTTTGAAATTTGAAAATTTGCTGTTTATCAGGTATTTTAAAAGGTAAATTATTGTTTACTGGAATATTCTGAAAATTTTTGTGATAAAATGTGCAAAAGATAAATTGGAGTAGTGTCTGGCATGTAGCACTTCATAAATGTAGCTAACATTATATTTAGTTTCATATCAATTTAAGGGTTAGGCAACAAAATTAAGTGCCAGATTTGGGGAACATCTAAAGTTTTAGGACTTTCATAAAGTCTTATTATTTTTCTTTGATGTTCTACTATATATATACATATATATACTGATATGAAAACAGCTTTAGGATATGCAGAGATTAGCAAAGAATAGAAGCATGGAAGTACATATAGTTATAAATTATATTAATAGATGAGTCAATGGAAATAACCTGGTGTTACAAAGAAAAGGGACTGACTATTCTGTAGCATAGATGGAAAAGATAATGTCTATAAAAGGATGAGGAGTGTGCTAATTTATCTGGAAGTCATGCAGCATGTATGGGAAGGAATACCCACAGAACAAGCAAACAGCCTGTACAAAATTATAGAGGTATAAATGTTGGTGAAACTATAAGCAATTCATATTGCAAGGTTTTATTGTTTTGATATACTTTTATTTTTAAACAACTGTCCACTGTAGGTTTTTCTTCTCTTGATACTATTTTGATTGGCTTGTATATCTATCTACTTTGTGGATTTTCTTTTCTCTCTTCCAAAAGTTAAAAGTACCATGTTATATGTCAGAATTTTGTGTCTGTTTTTCTTTTGAGCTGTTTTCCTTTATTGACAGCAATGATGGGGTCATATTTCTGTTTTTCTTTCAATTTCTCAAAATGTAGTCTAGATAAATTTACTGAAATTCCAAAAAGACAGGTTGAGAGATGCTCTAGAATTATATTGTCTAATATATAGTGATGAGTAGCATGTGACTACTGAGACTTGAATTGTGGCTAGATCAAATTCAGATGGGCTGAGAGAAATACACATGAGATTTTAAATATTTTGCCTGAAAAATTAATATTTAATTGTTAATTATAAATTATTATATGTGAAATTGTTTTTTATATATTAGGTTACATAAAAATAAAAATTACATGATTCTTATAACTTTTTAAATGTCACTCATTCAGAATTTTTATTGGCTAGTGGTGCTTTAGAAAATCACAGGATGAATATTTAAGCATATTTGAGATTCTGAGCTATCCTGCAATAAAAACAAGCCATTTAACTTTAAGAAGTGGTTATTTGAAAAAGTGGCTTAATCACAGGTCATTTATTAAAGTCTAAGGATTTAGAGTTCTGAGGATTTACTTTTAGAAATTCTGAAGAAAAAAAATAGTTGGAATTCCTTCTGATAGCCCTTAATTAAATTGAGCACAGTGTGATATTTCTTCTCTTAGAACTTCAAACATAGCTACTCTATAATCTGATAATTTTTAGTTAGCAAAAGTTAGATTGAGAATAATATTTTTACATCACATTTCCCTACATTTTTGGAGATAGAGATTCAATTCCATTGAGTATAAATCATATATTAATTATGGAGTCAATTTTCAGCAAATTGAGTCTCCCAGCTCACACCCAGGAAACTGCACACTTTTACTCTTAAACTCTCCTCCACCTCAATTGCATTTTTCTGAGGGCAACCCTCCTCCTCTCTGCACAATATCCTCACAACACTCTTCCTCTCTGCACAATATCCTCACAATATCCTCTGCACAACATCCTTTTTTAATTTTTCTTTAAATTCATATACCATACCCCAGAGTAAGCTTCCAAAGTGATAAAAAAGAAAGATTGTTTTTTTTTTTTCTTAAAATTCTCCAATGCTTTTATTTTTGATTCTGGAAAAAATATTACATCATTCTTAAGATCCTCAGTTTTTTCTTACTTGATTCTAAAATCCAGGCTTACTTTTCTTAGTTATTATAAAGTTTCTCCATATCTAGAATTTCCATTCAGTTTGTTTTGTGAGATCTTTACCAAATTGTCCCAGACATTCCAGACCTTCCTTCTTGATCAGATTGGCAAATTCCCAGACAAACATATTCTTCCTTCTCTTGGTGAGACATGCTTTAACCTTAGCCAAGTGTTCTTCAGTGTGTAATCTTAAACCATAATCTAGGAAACTACATCCTATCTTCCCAACATGCTAGTCAACAGCCTGTTATTTCTAGCTTCCTTTTCTTCCAAAGTCTCACCCGAAGTTTTAATCTAGTTTCTTGCCTAAGAATTCATAGCAAGATACTAGTTACTTTCTGGGACCCTTGAAGAACTATTATTAGCTCTCACTCTCACATTAACAGTACAAGTGAATAATAGTTGATTAAATTACATTAGACTTTTGTCTATTTTAACGTGGGCTAGTAAAGCAAATCAAGCAATTCCTCCTCAAAATTTAAAATGAAGAGGCTATATAGATCATGGACAGGACAATCTAGGGAAAATCAACAAGTGTGTACCACATCACAAACTATTTTGATAATCTTTTATAAAACTTCATTGTTCACCACAGAGACAGTTTGCACAAGATGCCAAGAGGATGCAAATATCTTTGAGAATTTCATTTCAAAGAAATCAATAGCCTCTTCCTGTTATAGGGAAAAGGTTAAGATAAAAATATTAAGGAAGTCTTTCAAAAGGGATAACGATTCTACGAGCATATGCTTCACTAAAATCTATCAAGGTACTGAGCTGTCATGTTAGAATTTCTGTTTTATGCAACATGCCTTATCAGTTTTGTGAGGAAATGTATACTTTAAAATATTTATCTTTTTTTTTTCGGTCTCTGGTGAAGGGTATTTAAGTGATAAATGGAATTTAGTGATTATATCCAGATTCTTTTCTTTTGGAAATCCTGTTAGATTGGTCTGTTTTTCATATATGTGGCTTCTTAATCTCTCTACCTCCTCCTATATTGTTTGTGTGGAATCTGCCCTAAAGATAAGACAGGGTACATACCTGACTCACTGGTAACCAAGAAGAACCTTATATAGAAAACTCCCTTCAAGGGAGGAACAGGCAGCATTAACAAAAATTTGGAAACTGGTTTCAAAGTTAGAAAAATATAGTTGAAATGGCTAGGAAAATTAGCGCTAATATTTAAAGATGATAAGATTTCATTTCCAATATGAAATTTATTTTTTATTAAAGGAATGCCTAGCTAAATATTTAGTGGATGTACACACCCTTTAAAAATTTTGGCAGGTTTTGCTCATTTTTCACTCAGTTACCTCTCTCTGGCAGTTATCCAGGTAATTGGATGAATCATTTGTATTTTATTTTAAATTAATTCAATACCTAATTTGAGCATAGGCTTTAACCAATAACCTCGGTAACCAACATTTTTAATTGATAAAGAATATCAACTGATAAATTGATATATTGTTTTTGACGATTTTATTTATAAATTAGCTATTTTATTTTATTTATTTTTTTAAAGTTTGGATAATTAGGCTTTTTATTTTTTAATTTTTTTCCAATTTATTTATATATAAATTTCACATTATTGTAATCCCAGGGATTTACTCCCCCACCCTCCCCACCATTCCCCCCCTTTCCCTCCTGCCCAAAGTTGTGTGCTTCAGTTTGGTGCTTAGCTTGTATAAACTAGCTTGTATAAATCCATACATGCTTCATATCCATACACTGCCTCACCATTTAAAAGATGCAATTTTTAACTTCAAGATAACTTCAGAGATCATTAAAAAGACTCAGTCCTTTCTAACAATATTATTATATTGAAACTTTATCCTTAAACTATTGATTTTCCATTTTCCTTTGAAATTTTAGGGAAATAACTATTTCAACCCCTTGTTTTTCAATATCAGAACCAGGAAAACCCAAGAAGCATAAAGTCTTCACTATTTCTGCACATTGTGTTTCTCTGTGCAGGAGCCTGCGCTCCCACCCTGTGGACAAGTTTCGCGTGGATCTGGTTCCCGACACTGACTTTGTTACTATCAGAGATCTTGGAGGTGGAGAGTATCAGGTATAGCTTTCACTATCCTACTTGCCAAGCCAACTTGTTTTTATATTTAGTCCTAATAAGACAGTTCTTTATGAAACTTACTCACTGCAAAAGCTGATGCCTATGACAGCTTTTAAAACATAAAATGAAGACAAAACACTGATGCTGAATTGATGAGTGTAGGTTGCAGCACTGGTGAACTGTTACCTTAGCAACCTTTTTTTTTTGTTTGTTTCAAGCCTACCCTGAACTTACTGCCAGCCATCCAATGGTTCATGAATAGTTTAACAAAGAGAGGGCAGAGCTATTGAGTAATCCAGACTCATTAATTGTATACTTGCCAGGAGGATCTGTCTTTAAATCATTAATGCAGGCAACATTTCTCTCTAGAGCCATCAATGTGATTCCACTGCCTGAAAAATGTAACAATGATGGAGTTTCTTATCATTTTTCTCTTACTTTTTATTGGAACTTCAGAGACACAGGTATTTCATATAAACTCTTTAAAACCAGGGTGAGACAAATGGACTATAGGTTTATTAAGACTCAGATTTTTGTGACTGTGAGTGATAAAAGTACTGATTTAGTCTTTGAGGATGCAGTATATAAGTTTCTAGGTAAGTAGGTGTGTGATGAATAAAATACATTTTACAGTAATGTGGAACTTGTCATATTCGAAACAGTATAATCTAGTGAGGTGTCTATTTTTTATTTTTGATTGTCAAAGATTTATTATTTTAGCTTTTCTGCTTTCTTAAATGAAATAATTTGCACAATTACTTTTTGGGTGTTCTAGGTTGGTGTTTCCATTGTTGTACCTGGTACTAGGGATGAGGTAACAGTCTCTACCATTTCTGCTACAACATATAGCTCACCTGTTAGAACTGTGACAACAAATATAACAAGTAAGTGTGTGTTTATGTACATGATGCTTTGGGTGAAGTGTTTGGAGTCAGAATAAGTCTGTTGGATAGAAATATTTACATTGCCAGTGTGCGCATTGTGTGCTTGAAAACAGTTTTGTAATTAAAGCAAAATGAAACAAGAAAGTGATCTGTTTAGAACCTGCACTTGACTATTTAGCTTCATTTTCAAAATGTAAGCATAATTATTCCACATTTGCTCATGAAATGGACCAGAGAATATTTAAATAACACAGAGCCATGAAAATAAGCTCATATTTGTTCAGGGAGAATTATTTAGTTTGTAGGACTGTTCCTTGTTTTGTGTGTGTAAGTCTTACATCAGGAAATTTCTTTTAAAAATGATTTGGCAGAGAAGTATGTTTGGCATGTAAACTTTAGAAGCATTCCATTTTTTACATTCTTATAAATTTTGTTTTTGATATTACCCAAAATGTTTGATTTTTAAAAAAAAATTGGTATAGCTCTAGGCAGAGTAAGCTCACTTTTAAGTATTCATTAATTTGGGGGAACTTGGAAAGTCTACACCTGTGGTTTTTTCCCCCTTAAATACGAAAATGAAAATACAATAGTTATTTGAACTTTTAACATCATGATTTTTTTTTTTTTAAAGAACCAGGGCCTCCAGTTTTCCTAGCAGGAGAAAGAGTTGGATCTGCTGGTATACTTCTCTCTTGGAATACACCACCTAATCCAAATGGAAGGATTATATCTTACATTGTGAAATATAAAGAAGTTTGTCCCTGGATGCAAGCAACATATACTCAAGTTAGAGCAAAGCCAGACAGTCTGGAAGTTCTTCTTACTAATCTTAATCCTGGAACAACATATGAAATCAAGGTAATTATTTTTTATCAATAATTTCTTGATATTAAAACAATCTACCCATTTTAAAAGTGGGGGAACTTTACTCCCACCTGGTCAGGCTTTGCTTCTGAGCACAACCTGTGACTGAAGAACATTTATTGAAGTTGACATAGATGCCTTCTGGACTTTCAAAACTTGTCCTTGTCAGTCTTTTTTTTTTTTTTTTTTTTTCTTTTTTAGTCCTCACGTGTTTGTTTCAATGTATGTATTCTAAGATTTTTTGGTGTTTTGGTGGTGAGCATAGTGTGGTTACATACACCTAAAGATGTGTGAATCTACATCTCTAAATCAAAGTGTTGCAAACCAGTGTTATCCCAATAAAAATAATAAAGCAAGAGAAGCATTGGATTAGTGACTTTTTCAATGAATAAATTTTAAATGAAAATAATTTAGGCTTTTCAAGTGAAAATTCGTATTTTCCCAATGATGTTAAGTTTACGTTGTTGTTTTTCTTTTAATCCTGTTTTATTAGTATATCTGTTGTCAAAATATTATGTACTATATTGAAAAGTTTACAATGACTCAATGTTTCAGCTCCTCAGTAAATATTTCCTGAACATTCATTGTGTCTTTGCAAGTATAGAATTATTTTTAGTTCTTTCTAGTGTTAAGTATGCAAAATTTAGCAACTTATTTAAATATTAAATAAAGAAGATCTTATAAAAAGCAGTCCTAAATTAACCCATGTAAAAATGTTTACAATTAAGAGATGGTATTTCCAGGAAAGAGTGAAGAATAAAAATATCTCTTTTTCTATTTTCAATAAGCCTTCCCTATGAATATTACTGATAACTGTAGTTAGTGAAAAAAAATCCATTAAAGTGTGTAAATATGTGGTCACATGTAACTGCGATAATTTTCTTTCAAAATTGTAAGAAATGATGGGAAAGAGAGATTTTGTTTGGGGCTTATTTTATTAGAAAGATCTCTATTTGTAAAATCAAAATATAACACAAACTGGATAAAATATGCAACAAGTAGGTCTCCTCCAAATAAGAAAAGTAAAAAAACAAACATTTACTTATGCAAAGGTCAAAACTGAAGGCTGTAATGACTGCTTCATTGATGAAAGTGTAGGCAATTCTTCTCTACATCTGAAAATGACATAATACAGATTCTCTCAGTCCACACTTTCAGTTTCATATATTAAAATATGCTATTAAATGTAGTGAGTAAGGATTAACTTTTAATATGATATAGGAACCTATCACTGCTAAAAAGGTGACAGCCTCATTCTGCTCAGATCTATTTCTAGGGCCTTGGGAATTTTATGTCTTTGAATTCTCTTATTTCAGGCCTATCGGGAAACCTGCTTATTCTCTTTTTATCTCAAGCTTTATAAATCACTGTTGTGACCTTTGTTCAAATAAATGTTAGCCATTGCAGAATTCTCATGGGTATTTGGCAAGGTACATTTGATATTTTCAAGTGCAGATATCAAATCTTTCTGGAAAAAAATCCTGTGAAGTACCTCATATATATTACTTTATTTAGTCCTCAGAACAGTCCTATGGTGTTGATATATTATTTAATCCCATTTGAAGGAAAAGAAAAATGTGATTTAGAACATTTAAGTAAATTGTCCATAGCTACTCATCTATGAATTAGCAGAACTGTAATTTAAACTAAGACCCACTCCAGTTGTGACATTTAGAAAAAAGAAAGGACTTTCTGTTCTTTCTCAGGACAGTTTCTATGTCTGTTGTAGTGTTTTTAACTAGACTGGTCAAGTCAAAAGAATTTTTTCATCTTCAAAATCTAAAATGTCTAAATGATTAAGCAGATCTACTTATTTTTAAAAATGTGTTCCTATTTGCCAGATTAGATTTAATTCTTATGTCGGTTACCATATACATGATTGAGTATCTGTTAAAGAAATAACATTTTTCATTGAGTAAACATAGTACATAGAGATTGGTTGCACTTTAGAAATAAGCACAACTTCTACTGACTTCTGGTTCTCCCATTTATACAGTGTGACTTTGGTCAAATTACTTAAACCCTTTCAACCAGTTTTCTCATTTATGAAATGTTGACAAAAAGGCCTTATTTTGCTTATAAAAGGAGATGAGCAAAATCCCTGTTAGATCTCTTGGTACATAAGCATCACCTAATAAGTAGTACTATTATTGATAATATTAAAAGACTATAAAATTTAATTATTAATCTTTCCAGTAGGAATCTGAGAAGTCTACTGAATTAGACTTTGTTGAAAATAGGCCCTAAAGGGAAGTGGAAATATGGAATAGCTTCAGATTTGCCTTTAATTTTAAGAATGACATAAAAATTAGAAGGGAGAGTTATTTTTATTGCTAACTTATGAACAAGTCAGTGTTGTTCTTTCAGATTCTGTTTAGAGTCAAAGCTTGAGTGTAATTGTTTTGGTCTATTCTAGGTGGCTGCTGAAAACAGTGCTGGCATTGGAATATTTAGTGACCCATTTCTCTTCCAAACTGCAGAAAGTGGTAATTTTCCTAAATCACTTACTATAAATAAACTTAGTTATGAGTTTTTATCTTTCAAAACAAACATGGGTATAAAGAGTCTACATGGCTATGTAATTTATTCATTAAAATTCATATTGTTCTTTCTGATTATAAAAGCAGTATTATCTTAGAAAACTTTGAAAAACAAAAGTGAAATCAGTGAAAATTAGCCATGACCCTATTATGTAACAGCTCCTGTTACCATTTTGATACATAATTTGGTCTCTCTGCAGTTCCCATGAATATATGCCTTTGTGAACTATATGCTATGACAATAGGCTTGTGCCATGTATGCAAATTTATATCTTATCTTTTCTTCTTAAATGCTTTATCATAAACATTTTAATATTATTAGGCTTAGGCTTTTGGAAATAATGGGTTTTAATGTTTAATCATATTATTCCATATCATCTAGTCATTTGCCAAAACACATTTAAGTTACCTTCATTCTTCTACACATTCATTCTTGATGTCATACGTGACACCTCTCAACTGATCTATCAACAAAACCTATCAATATTATATCAAAATATATACTGAATCTCGTATAGCTAATCAGTTTATCCAACGTATTATCATTTCTTTCCTTAAGGACTGAAAACCTCTTGACTGGTTTTCCTCTTGCCATCTTTACTTGTGGTTGGTTCTCTTAAGAGCCAAATCATCTCTGGAAGTATAAGTCATATCATATTATTTCATTTTTGCTCACATGACTCCTTTCCCATAAAGAATAAGACTTAAACCTTCTCCTGGTCTGAATGTTAAATGTGTTCTTGACACTCTGATATCATCTTATCATTCCTTTCCCTTCATGTACTCCAGCCGCACTGATCTTTCATCAAAGTGTAAGTGCTTTTACACTTTAGTGTAAAGCACTTTTTCACTAAATATCCATTGTATACACTCCTCTTGTTAATTCAAATTTGACATTATCTTTCCAGACTACACTTTCTAAAATAGTGTCCCTATTTGCAACCAATTTATTTTTGTCATTGGCTCAGCCTGGAATATTACACTTGCTATTTTTTATTGTATATATTAGCCTAGAAGAACATCAACTTTGTTATAAAAGGAAGTTATTAAATGTGATTTTAGTTATTTAATAATTCTGCCATTCATTTGTAATAGAAATAAGTTAGAATCAATAAATAGACAAATGATTGAAAAGGCATCTCCATATGTCCATTCAATAACACATATATTCTGTTGTGCTTTTATTCTAATAGGATAAGAAAAACAAATAAATGGGTGACCATGCCTACAGTTTTTGGCATCTATAAATGTTCTACATAGTCAAAGACAGAAAATAATTCTTACAGTGGTCCCTGGTCAAGGCAATAATCTGAAACAGGTCATGTGCATCTAGAGAGGGTGATATATGTAAAAATAACATACTTTGTTTCCTTGTGCATCTAGAGAGGCTGATATATGTAAAAATAACATACTTTGTTTCCTTGTTCTATTTGAAACTCCACCTAGAAAAGCAAATAAATGCTATTTCTCAATTGTAGATATGAAGAGACCATTCTGGAAGATATTTAAAAACAGAAAATAATGATTCATTTCAGTTTACTCTTGTTGATTTTAAGCATATTATCTTGCATATTATTAGCACAACTAAATTTCAAGTAGGAAAATTATAATTTTGAATTAAAATTAAATATTCAGAAAGCTATAAAGGATACATAATTCTGAAATTATGCTTTGAAGTTTGAAAGTTTGGTTACTTTATAAATTCAAATTTATCCACAGTTAATTAATCCCCAGAAGCTGTTGTTCAGGTCCATTTGGAAATGTGTCAACTTGTCTGCAATTTGTTATTGATATATATTTTGGACATGCTTGTAAAATTTTCATAATTTACAAAAATAGCTATTTATTTCTTTGACTCCTAGCATCATATGTTTAATACTTTCCCTTTTTACCTTATTATGTTTTGTCTACTCCCAAAGCATTCAATTTTTAAATCATTAGTATCAGAGTTATAATATTTTCATTGACCTTCTTAAATTTTAACAGATTTCATTGACCATAGTAAATTTCACAGGATTATATAATTTTCATTCTAAATTTGATGCATATTTAGTTCTCTTCTTAAATCCCTCTTATTTCTCCAGCTCCAGGAAAAGTAGTGAATCTCACAGTTGAGGCCTTTAACTCTTCAGCAGTAAACTTGATTTGGTATTTACCTCGACAACCAAATGGCAAAATTACCAGCTTCAAGATTAGTGTCAAACATGCCAGAAGTGGGATTGTAGTGAAAGATGTCTCAATCAGAGTGGAAGACATATTGATGGGGAAATTGCCAGAATGTAACGTAAGTATTATGGAACATTTTCTATGTCTAAAACTTTTAAGTAGATGTATCTTGGTATTTTTGGTATTTGGATATTGTATGTTATACCGGTGTGGTTGTTTGATTACTTATATTGTGCAAAATCAGACACAATTGGTAAATGCAAAGTAAAATAAGAAAGAAGTCAAGAATTTAAAAATGATATATCAAAATCACTGAAGGAGTTCAAAAAGACTTTTCAAGAGGCATAACACTTGTCATGTGTCTTGAAATAGGGAAAGGTAGATAAACAAAAATCCATGAAGAAAAGTCAAAACAGCCAACAGCCAAATTGAAGTACACAATTTGGCGGGGGGGGGGGGACAGGGTGGGAACCGTCAGGGAGGGGGAGATCACAGAGATGTGAAATTTATGCATAAATAAATTATAAAAAAAAATAAAAGGAATAGGGACAGGTAGAGATTGCGTGAGGGTGGAAGATACTTTACAAGGCCTGAAGTAAGAAAGTCGGATATCATTGGAGACAGGGTAAGGGAGAGGAATGTTCAGAGTTAAATTTATGGAAGTATGTATCTTTTGTGTGTGCTATCTTTGACAAATAACTGGTTATTACTCATATCCTTGCTGAGAACTCTTTGGAAGTAATTTGAAAAATTAAAAATAGTTTTGTTGAAATTTGTGATAGTATTGATGGAGAAACAGCAAGTCAAAGTTACTTTTGTTTTTAGGTCGGGCACAGTGGCTTGTGCTTGTAAGCTTCAGCCTATAAAGTGGCTGGGGCTAGGGATCATGGTTCGAGTCCCACTGGGGCCCGTAGTGAGACCTGGTTCCAAAAAAATAGCTGGGCATGGTGGCACACACCTGTAATCCCAGCTACCTGGGAAGCTGAGGTTGGGGATTGCTTGAGCCTGTGGTACCCCACGCAACATGAGCCTGCGATTCCACAGAGACCTAGTCTCAAAAAAAAAAGTTACTTTTGTTTTTAATTATTTAAGTTACAGAAGTTTCATATCTTAAAGTAGTATTTATTTCTAACAGAAATACATAGCCTGTACATATACTTTATTAGTTTTATATTTCGAGTACTTATGAAAAAAAACACATAGTAACAGTAAGAAAATGACTTGTGATTGAAATTTTACGAAAGGAAAATATGTATTTCTTTCATTTTTTTGCTTTTTGTATTTTGAATATAAATTAAAAAAAATTCTCACTAATGATCTTGCTGTAGTTTTAACTTTATGCTAAGCCACTTGAAATCCTAAACAAGAAGAAAAATTTAAGAACAGATAAATATATTCATTTCTAAAACCATAGACATAAATGGTTACATTTAAAAATCTAACACATTTGCCTACAACTGAATGGGTAAGTATTTTACTAAAACCTTGAAGGATCTTATGTACATTCATAATTTAAGACTAACAAATGTGTTCTAAATGCAAAGAAAATTCATTACACTTTTCATGTTCATCAAGAGATACCACATCATTTTTCCACTGACTGTTACTTTACTCACTAGGAGAATAATGAATCATTTTTATGGAGTACCACCAGCCCTTCTCCAACCATTGGTAGGGTCACACCTCCCACGCGTACCACATATTCCTCAAGCATGTTGGCCTGGAGTAAGAGAAGCTCTGTGTGGAAGGAGCCTATCAGCTTTGTGGTGACACGTCTGAGGCCTTACACAACATACCTTTTTGAAGTTTCTGCTGTGACAACTGAAGCAGGTTACATTGACAGTACCATTGTCAGAACACCAGAATCTGGTATGTTTTCTTTTTTTTGTAGAAAAAAATGTTGAATTATCTATGGACTAGTTTTTCATTTTTCTCATGTATATTTCTCTGTTATTACATCCTTCCTTTACAGGAGCATCCCTCCTCTCCCCTGCCACACCAGCAGCTTCTGTTTCTAGGCACTATTGTACTACTTAAGAATTCTTAATACATAAGTATCTAAAAGAGCAAGGACAATTTGATAGAAAGGATCTTGAGCTAATAACCATGCTCTTAAGGTTACTTTTTATCATTCTGTGATTTCAGAAACTTTTCATAATCATCTTTGCATAATCTTTTCATATACAACTCTTCTCTTACTGACATTGCTTGGCAAATTTGAAGATAGCATTTGCATTTGCAGAAATGTCCAGTGGCTAACATTTCAATATCAGAGAAAAACAGTAGTTTAAAAAAGACATCTATCCTCTTTTCCATTGCCTCCTATGAAAAATGGAGACAGTAATCATGTCTTCATCATAACCTCATTAAGTGAGGTCAGCTAATATTGTTATTCCTACTAAATTTTAAAGTCTAAGAGTACATGTTTCTGGGTATGGGTATGTGCATATTTAATTATGACATTAATGGCTTTATGGAGATAGTAGATACTGACACTGACAATTTTTGAGGTTACTGGCTAGTATAGCTACAAGATTACTTTCATAAAAGCACGATATTCATTTTCTGATAGCAATTGTTGCACATAGCAAGTGTATGTGATAATCGAACAAATTTCATTCAAATTTGTCAACTGTATTTTTTTTGAGTTAAAAAATGTTTTTCCTTTAGTGTATTTAATAAGGTGATCTTTAGTTTTTAATATGTATCTATTATTTACTCATTTATTCTATCATCATTTTAGTGCCTGAGGGACCACCACAAAACTGTGTGACAGGCAATGTCACAGGAAAGTCCTTTTCCATTTCATGGGACCCACCAACTATAGTAACTGGGAAATTTAGTTATAGAGTTGAATTATATGGACCATCAGGTAAGTCCTAATTAGTTTTGAGTTTACATTTTGGAGTAAGAATTATATAGAATGTATCCAACTTTTAAAGAGTATCGAACTCTTACTAATCACAGAAAATAATTAGGAAGGTGAGGTCTTTCAGCTCTTTTGTTTAAAATCCTAAATAAGTGCCAAAAGATAGCAAAATACTATCCATATTCCACAGTTTATGAAGAACTAAAAGAGCTAACCACTTAAAATAACCACTTAAGAAGAGAAAGGGAATAAAAGAAAAACTTGATTTATTCTGATTACAAATGTATTCTGTAGGGACTTTTAAAATGGAGAATTTTTTTGTGAGCTAGTGGGACCTGGATGTAAGACAGGAGATATTTCATGTGAACTTAAAGAATGGATGCTTCAGGTTCGAGAATAAACTAACAGGATGTAGGAAAGAGCGGTCAAAGAGAGTTCAGTGAAATTGAGATTTGAAGGATTCAAAGTTACTGGTAATAGAGGTGAAGTGGCTGAGACAGTGAGGAGGACTAGATTCTTAAGGAAAACTCAAAGTCATTTTAAAACTATCTCTAGGGACATTGAGATTGCCGCAAATTAAGATGAAAGTATTGAAGAAAAGGACAGTGAAATGGTTGCTAACCCAACCAAAATTTGGGTGTGTTACCCTGGGTCAGACAATTACGTGAGATTTAAAGTTGTGGACTTTTATGCAGAGGGAGTTCAAATGGTCTATGACAGGATAATGAAGAACATGGTGAATACATACCACTCTGACCACCTCTTCACTGGAAGGCTGTGAAGATAAATTTACCTTTCAGGATGACTGCCATGGAATAGAAGCAGTGTTTTTAGGGTTGAATCAGGTGTTAGCTAGAGCAGAAGTTGAAAGACCTATTTAAAGGTAAAGTTGAGCATTTAAAGAACTTTGATAATGGATTATTTGAGGAATTTTGCTCAGAAGTTAAACTAGAAAAATGTTCTAAATATATCTTTTCATAGCAAATAGTTAGAACATTTGCATTTTAATTGACTAGGTAGATATCAAATACTGTCACTTTTTATACTAGTGAAATCATATGTTCCTATTAAATATGTCAAAAATTACTGAAATTCACAACCTGCAAAGGGGATGGCGGGTGAGGGAGGGCATGATCAGGGAGGGGACACCCCCGGGGATTACAAAGATGTGAAATAATTATCTATATAATAAAGTATTTATATTAAAAAACTTATTAAGATGTGTTTTGAGAAAAATAAATGACAAAAATTGCATAGTAATTCAATAGGGTTTTATGATTTCACATGTTGTTTTAAGTAATGTAAGATTTTCATGTTCTTTCCATCAGTATAAATCAGTATAAGACTAAGCTAAATGTTTTAAATATCATCATTTAAAAACTGTAATCACAGACTAGTACATAGATGAACACTTCAGTTTTCTCTCCTTGGCTCTATTCCTAAATGTGAGAAAGATTATATCTTGATGAGAAATCAATCTATTAAGTATAATTTGCTTTTTTGCAGGTCGGATTTTGGATAATAGTACAAAAGACCTTAAATTTGCATTCACTAACCTAGTCCCATTTACAATGTATGACGTATATGTTGCAGCTGAAACCAGTGCTGGAATTGGACCTAAGTCAAATATTTCAGTATTCACTCCCCCAGAAGGTAAGAACGTCTTATTTATTGTGTTAATGAGATACTTTCACTCTGCTCTCAAGTTTTATTGAATTTGTTAAACATGATATGAGAAGTCATTTGGTTTATATTTACTTACTTCATTTTAATACCTTTATCAGATTATCTAATACATTCAGAACTTGTGTTCATCACAACATTAAACTCATAATATCGTTCTTCATAAGAGAGACTGAAGATCAAGGGATTATGGAACATTAGATGAAGTATCAGCCTGTTAGAGATTTACAGTGAATATTAACCAAATCTCAAAGAGCTTTAAATAATCACTTTTAAAGTTAATTGTGGGTGACAGTAATACATGATTTTTAGTATAGAATATATTTCTCCCACAATAATGTTCAGCGGAGTCCATGTATCTCCAATGCCTATAACAAAATATGTCTGTAATCAAAAGGGTATTCTAAGCAAGTGAGATTCCTGGATTAATAGCTATTAATAGGCTGAACTATTACAACAATATTTCTCATAAGGGGATTTTCCATTTATACATATTAAAAATCACACTTTTTCACTCTAGTTTCAAAAATGTTATATATTTTCACATCACTTTCCTGTCCATACCAGACTTACTCTATGCTCTCATTTCTATTTAGGGGTTATTATTATTAAAAATACAGTAATTTTTACAACCATATTCTAACTGTAAAAGTTTCAGAGTTTATTTGTGGAATATAGTGAATAGGCAGCAATTTATGAGTTAGATATTAATATTCACATCACACGTACACGTGTAATTTGAATTTACACTCATGAGTGAGAGCATTCAAGTATTTGACCATTAGAGGGCAGCAACTATTAGGCAATTTTGTAATTCTTCGAAGAATAATTGGCCCTTGATAATATTTTGATTTAAGAATATAAAAATTATGTTTTATGTCAATTTCAAATGAAAATCTTTATGTGTGTATTGGTTCAATACACGAATTAAGAAGAGGTACACATTTATAAGCAAGATGTTCTAATTGAACGTTCGTATCCAAAGTTTTCCATTGTTTCAGAAGACTCAGCTTTAAATGCCTTCTCCATTTGACCTTCAGTTTTGCCCATTTCTCCTAAAAACTGATCATAAGCATTTCCAGAAAAATCAGAGAGAATTGTGGACATTTATTAAATATGGCATAGCATCCTTGAATTCGAGCTAAATAACACGTTCAAATTAATCAGTCAAAGCAGCTGACAAGATTTCTTACCTCATGTTATACAATTAGATAATCTAGGAAATTTGGTCTTCTTTCCAGCCCAACCAATTTTGATGTTCATTTACTGAATACTTATTTAAGTTTATCATTTTATTGTCATTACTCTTGTCATACAACAGTTGATTTAAAAAGAGAAAATAGACAGTACTTTGCCACTTAAATGCCATGTTTTTTATTCTGATTGTCATTTCAGCATTAATTTTCCTTTCTCTATTTTTTGAGCATTCTATATAATAAAATTTTAATAATAATAAATAATAAGTAGAATTTTAAGGACATGTTCCATATAGTTCTCATGTCCCCCCCATACCAAATTATTTTGAATAGACCATCTATATAGTAATAAATTAATTCTAAGTTATATTCTACTGCTTCCTATATTCTGCTACTCATTATATAACCCTCATCCAGGTTGCTCTCAAGTATGTTCACTGGCAATAGATTGGCTCCAATAAGGGCAGGAAGGGCATGGTTCTTACCTCTCCATCACCCTCTCCCTCAGTGGACTTCTCAGGGGACAGTTGAGCCTTAGAATGTGCCTCATTGGAAGGCTCTGACAAATAGAGTGAATGTAGCTTTTTACTTCCGACAACACTGATTAGTCCTGGTCCCACTAATTAAAACTTTGTAATAAGAGAATCTTTAAACTATGTGAAAACAATCTAATTACAAACTAGATATACTTTCAACTAAATTTGATATTTTAATTATATTTCATTTATTAACACAAAAGGGTTCTTTGTATTCTAATTAAGGTCACAGTTTATTTTCTTCTCCGTATTTAAAAGTAATTTATAGTCTATTTAAAATTTAATTAGAGCAGGGTTTATTAATATCTTCTAAAGCAACTGATGCTCAAACAAAAACTCCAGAGAGTCATAGAACCCAGCTCCAGCTTCCAGGAGCACAGTAATGTACGAGAGTGCTCTCAGTTCTAACTTTGTAAACCTTGACAAAGTCACCAAAGTTATGGCAGGGTGTGGGGAGTTGCTTATAAGAAAAAAAGTTTTAACACAAAGTGTCTCATTAAAGCTTTCCCAAACCATGGCTTCATAGAAGATATTTTATTGATCTTTTATAGAATAATGGGACAGGCTTACTAACACTCAGAATGTTATGGTGCAAGTCTACTTTGAACATCCCCCCCAAAAAAAATCTGTCATGTTGTTATAAATTCCTGTATGCTTTAGAAAGTTCCTATACTCTCTTAGTTAACCTAATGAATGCCTTTATATATATTATATATAACATATATATTATATATAATATATAGTATATATACATTATATATAATATATATAATATATATGTTATATAATATATAGTATATATACATTATATATAATATATATAATATATATGTTATATATTATATATATAATATATACTATATTATATATAGTATATATAATATATAGTGTATATACATTATATATAATATATATAACATATATACTATATATAACATATATACGCTATATATAACATATATAGTATATATAGTATATATAGTATATATAGTATATATAGTATATATAGTATATATAGTATATATAGTATATATATATTATGCTTATGAGGTTATATTGGTTCACAATACTACATCTGATTCAGAAATATGGGACCTCTTCAGGAGATCTCTCCAGGTGTGTGCTGACACACCACATTCACCACCAAGGCACCAATAGTCCTCACTGTAGTCTTGTGCCCCCTCCCTGGGCAGATTTCTTATGGGTATGAAAGAACAATGGTTTCTGGAAACATAGATCAGTTAATAATTGCCATTGTTATAAAATGTCATAGGGATGGTCTTTTCCAAATTAGACAATGTTGGTGAATTTCATATAGGCAACAGCATTTTCTCATCAATTGTATGGAGCTAAAAACAAATCTGAGATAAACTTCATTGTTTTCACATCCCCTGGTAACTTTTCTGTCACACATGCCAAATATTCCATAAGGAGTTTAGCATCTTTCTTAAAAACCAAGTATTGAAATCTATACTTACTCCCCTCACTTGGCCCCTGGTGGTTTTAACTTGCCAGCTTCTGCATGCAGAAGTAAAATCTTTGTAGGGAAATTACAGAAAGACTGTCAGCGTTGTGTTTTTCAGGATTCAAAGTGTTTTATATTTCAATCTATTTTTCTCAAATGTACTTCTAATGGAAATTTAATTAGCTAGATAATGACAAAGATTATTTTTAAATGTTTTCTTATTCCAAAGTCATTTACCTGACATTATTTTTCTAATAGTCTTCAATTGAAAACTTTTGAATATTTTGTACCAATTGTATGCCTACACTGTTTCTCACATATTAGTAATATTTGTCAATACATTGACTTGAGAATGACTCTTTGGTAATCCTTATGGACAATATCTTCAAAATTGATGCTGAACCGTGAATAATTGCCTTGTGTGTTTGATTTTCTTTAGTTAATTTGGTATCAATATTAAAGAGGTTGGCCTAATCCATACTTCTCTGGTTTCCCCATAAGAATTGTGGTATAACAGATCAAGTATCATTCTAAAGACAAGATACAACGCAGTCTGCTCCATTTCCTTATCCCCTAAGCTTTTTCTTCTTTCAGATAGAAAGAGCGAGAAGGAGAAAGATAGGTTTACAGTCATTCTTATACATGTTTGGGATCCTTTTTTTGTTTTTTTAGAAATATAGAGTCACTTAATCTTGGATTGTAATTTTAGAGATCATGAGGCAATGCATAAATTATATTGAGAGGTTTTTTGGTAAATTACATGATGAAGCTGCTACTATTATTAAATTAGCTAACAATTAGAACAAAAATATTTTTCTACTGAACTTGGTAAATTTTGTTAACTTTCTACATTGGTATATTGCCTCAAGTAGAACTGGCTGTTTCTATAATTTTTGAATAGCCAGGTCAGTTGCCTGGCTAATCTGATAAATATAATCATTAAGTTAGCTTCTACAGTTAAGATACTGATTAGGGTTATATTAAATAGATAAATAACAGTCTTTTCTATGATTTATGTTGTATAATACTGGCTAAGTATTTGTCTACAAAGAAACCTGAAAATAAAATGTAAAAGAAAGGTGGAAAGGGATGTTATTCTTTCTATACTAGACTGTTTTCATATTACACTGTTAGTTGAAAAGTTCCTTAGACTTTGGTAAATATGATGGTAGAAACATATAAGCTCTAGAAGCATCTCTAATGATATAGATATTAAATATGAAGTGACCTGTACAAAAAGTTTCAGTGTCTTATTTCTTCTTCTATCCTAAGGTGCCTAGAAAAGTGATCTTCCAAATGTTGAATCTGTTGAACAATGAATGAAACAATCAGTGATAGTGGGATTCTACCCTCAAATTCTTCCTTTGAAGATCAAATTGTCTTTCCTTCAGATTCAAACTTTGTGGAGATCAACCTAAACAAATATAATGAAATGTTTCTTTTCTGCAGACATATCCTAAGATTTTTTTTAAAAAAGATGTGAAGAATTAGCAAATTACAGTTGCTTCATGTTATAATCTCCCATTTTTTGAATAAGGTTTCACCCTGGTGACCCCTAAAGTCTGCAATAGTCAAATAATAATAACACTTTGGTCAGACTGATTTATTCATCCATCCAGTCATTAACTATCCAACACATATACAGAAGTATTTATATTGTTATACTACATACAGGACTTTTTTCATTTTTACAGATTGCTTTATACAAATAAAAAAGCTTGATTGAATGAAAATTCTACATAGTTTAGAACTGGTTTAACTTAAACATAATTATATTCATGAGCTATATATATATTTAAGAAAGTTTGACATTAATTTTCAATTCCTTTTTGTTATTTTGAAAGAAATTAGAGTCATTTTTCATTTATATTATGTCCTTCATGTGTATTTTCTCTACATGAAGGTGAAATAGCTCTAGTTAACAGAAATGAATTGAATGCGTTATCACATCCTGATTATAAGGAAATATTTTAATGTTATATTTTCTCTTAATCAGCATTTTATAAATTCTCTTTAATGATTGGTTCCGAATAGCTAATTTTGTGACTAACAGGAAAGTCTTAAAGGTAAGGAATTTAAGGAAAGTGGTAGTTTTGGCTAGTCAGGTCACACAATGAGTTATAAACAGAAAGAACAAGTGATTAAGATGATGATTTACAGGTGACATGGTCAGAAGAGAACCTCAGGGTATATATAGATGTAAAAAATACATGTTTTGTATTCAGTGATCAAAATGATCAAAATAAATAAAAAATAAAGCTTAACTTTGGGTTTGAGATTAAAACAAAACAAATCAAAGCCCAACATATTTTTGAACTGTATAGCATCCAATGAGGACTGTTCATATTAATGTAATACTTCATTCACTCTCCCCCCCCCCCATGAACTTTAAAAAAGTGGTCTGCGTTGATTTTCATGTCTTTGTACAGTTGATAGATTGGAAAAATATCATGACCAGTTGAGGGATGAAGAAATTTTAGCATGTGACGAAAGGAATACACCCAGGGACAGTTTGCTGTCCTGTTAGTAATGGACCAGAGGCTAGGCTCTGATTCTGATTTTAGTCTGGTCTCCTAGACTAAAGTTTATCTTTGTCCCAAATCTTGTAATTGCATGAATGAATAAATTCCAGGTTCTGAGTCTTGCTTCACCAAGTAAAGCTGAGATTTCTGGAAAGAATAAACAAGTAAGTAAATAAGTAAATAAATGAGTAAGTAAATAAATAAATAAGACAAAAGCCCAGGGCTTGTTTATCCTGGGTCAGTAACTCCTGTGCCACTGAGAGGTTTATTAGAGGTCACTCTTGGTGACATTGAAACGAGAATTTGTTTAACTATTGAGGCTTTATCTTAAAGCAATACTTGGTTTATCCCTTTTCCAATCACTGCAAAGATTGAGAGCACCTGAAATCTGAGACCTGCATAATTAATTTGTAAAATTAACAGAAGTCAACTCTTCAATCTCATGTAATAAATTAAAAGATAACCTAATGGAATTTGCCAAATATGTTTCATTCTAGATATTGTTTTTGATACATTAGTATCATTCTATAAGACTTCCTCATTTCGCTGAGTTTCTCCTGAACATTTGTCATCTATAAGCAACTCTCTGAGGAGTTATCGTAATCTCTTTTGAAATATTGTTAGCATGTTTTAATTTGGGGAAATTATTCCATGTAATCCTTTTTAAGTACAGTATAGAGAAATGTAATATTAAATATTTGAATATTTAAATTGTCTTGTACATATTTAATTTTTAACATGTTAGTAAATTATTTTAGTCTATTTTCTAACAGAATTACATATCTTAGATAATTTAGAGAATATTTTTAAATTAGGAAAATATTTTTAAATTCCCCTGTCATTCTTTTTTTTTTTTTTTAGTTCCAGGGGCAGTATTTGATCTAAAACTTGCAGAAGTAGAAGCCACACAAATAAGAATTACCTGGAAAAAACCACGACAACCAAATGGAATCATTAACCAATACCGCGTGAAAGTGCTACTTTCAGAGACCGGAGAAATTTTGGAAAACACATTACTCACCGGAAAAGATGAGGTGCTGTATTTTCAATTCTGTACATCATAGTGAACACTTTCTCTTGGTTTTGGCCCTGATAACTCAGAATATTTGCCAGCATTCAAATGAAATATTTGACAGGCTTTATTGTATAAATGAAGTACATTTAGAAATGTCGATAATCTGGTTTGATCATAATACATTTTAAGACATATATTCTTCTTAAGTGCTATTATTCTTTTTCAGTGTATGAAAAATGTTAATTGAGCAATTAACAGGATTAAAGATACTTTCATAAGTGAATATTTTTATGGTAATTCAGCTAGTGTATTCAGTTAGTTTGGAAACTCCTATTATATTTAAATACAGCTTCTAAAGTTATGCTTGCAATTTGGAATGGTTGATAATGAAAGGCAGTAATTTTATTTTTATTTTTATTCTCCTTTTTTAATTGACAAGTATTGACTTGTGTATGCATAAGTGTGCAGCATGCATATGATAGTTTGATTTAAATGCATTGTGAAACAATTACAGTAAGTTCAGCCAATGTATATCTTACCATATAGATAAAATGCCCTACTCTTTCTGATCATAAGGGGCAATATTTTAATATCATATTTTTTCCTTGAAGCAAAGAAGCAAAGAAAAAAAATAATTCTTGTATGTAGAATGCATAGGATTTGCTATTAAGCAACTTTTCTATATCTCACACAGCGGTGTTAGCTAGTTATTGTTTGTAAATTAATCCCTAGTACTTATTTATCTTGAACAGGTAGTTTATATCCTTGGGACACTTTCCTCTAATTCCTACTCTGCCCCTGGTAACAAATCTGATCTCTTGTTATTAGGAGTGTATTTGACTTTCAGTTTTGCTTTTGTGAAGTCTACACATAAATGAGATCCCATGGTATTTGTTTTTCTGCATCTGACTTTGCTTAGCATCATACCTTCAAGTTCCATCTATGTTGTCTCTCCAATGGTAGAATTCTCCCTCTCTCTCTCTCTCTTTTACTATTGAATAGTATTCTACTGTATATACATATCAAAACATTGTCACCATTCATCCAGAACTGGACTCTGAGGTTATCTCCTTCTATTGGTTATTGTAGAGAATGCAGCAATATACTTGGGAGTGCAGCTGTCTTTTTGAGTTAATGTTTTTGCTTCCTTTGAATATATTCCTAGAAGTGAAATTGATAAACTATATCACAGTTCTATTTTTAAGTTTTTTTTGTATGAATTCTCTCCTTACTGCCTACCATAATGTGTGCATCAATTTACTATCTCACTAACAGAAACACAGTCATTTTTATAGCTGCTGTTGACAAATGATTATGTCCTCTTTAGTCTTAGGAAGCTAAATTTCCTAGAACTGCCTCATTTAATAAAGAACCTAAACAAAATAAATTTGATTAAAGAAATCAAGTAATGAAATAAAAGAGATTTAAGTCATTTCATAGCTATAAAATAAGAGGACTGTGTGTTTGCATCTATTCACACTGAAAGGATTATTATTTGTTTTCTTTGCTGTTAGGAAATATAGGTAAACCTTGATTTCTCTTCACTGTGTTCATTCACATCATCCAGCCAGGGGGTTCTGTGAGGAACCCCCTGCACCTCAAGACTTATCGGCTGATCCCTGGTACACACACAAAATAAATATACTTAAAACCAGTGAGTGGAGCAATTGTTCGGTCTGTGCTGGCTCCAGTCAGGAGCAAATGGTTTCTAACTGTGCTGAACACATATCTACTCCATGTCTCCTCTCAGTCTTCCCTCCTTCTGGAGATTATTTGAAAGTTGACTGTTCCATATGTTCAGTGCACTCTAGCATTTTAAACCCCCCATCTTCTGCCCATGGTTAAACTTTAATCCTATATTATTGACTTCTTTCTTCTGTGCAAAAGATGCTGAATTATGATTTCTCTGATACTCTAGTTGACAACTCAGGGAAAGGGCAAAAGCTTAACCCTGGGCTCCTGCTGAAAAGGTCTTAAATTAGATCCATAGCTCTTTTAGGCATAGGTGACAGGTCTCCCCCTTCTGCTAATGACATCTACTGAATGGCTGATCACACCTGTTTTTCTCTTGAAACTAAGAGTTTGAGAAAAGGCTTTGTGATTCTGCCTCTGTCTATTGGATCTGAAACTTCTGTAACCCAGTGGAAAGAACATGAGCCAGGAGTCATACAAATCTGGCTTGATATTTTGATCTGGACACTGAATGAGTTGTGCAGTGAAAAGATTAAGAATATGGACCTTGGAGAATGTTTGGGTCAAAACCCAGTTTTGCTATTACTGAGGGTTTAAGAACTTTAAGAAAGTTAGCCTGACCTCTCTGAACTTCAATTTCCTCTTTCCTAACATAGGTATTAAGAGTTCCTGTAAAAATATGATACATATGGTAATGAGAATTTAATGGGCTAACATGTGTTAATAGCTTAGAATTGTAGGTGGCATGTGCTAAGTGTTGTGCTAAATAATTGTTGTTATGATTATTAATCATGACATCAGGTTTAGGTTTCCATATTCTTTCTCAATAAAAAGAAGACATTGTATTTCTTTCTGTGGTGTGGTGATATCTTTCTTCATTATATCATGTCTATGATTGCTATTTATGCTTCTTATATGAGCAGTATTTTAGGTTTATATAGGGAGCTAGCTATGGCAGAGATTCTCAGCCCAAGTGAAACTGGATTCCAGCTTCAGCTCAGGCTCCACAAAGTCGGACAAAGTAGTTTTTGTTGACTTAGTACTGTCATTGGTATAACAGGGTTTATATATCAATCTTACTTTAAGATTGGGAAGCAAATGGAAGGACATAAAACCTTTGGCTTATTTACTAATTCATTTCCTTTACCTTGGTACCTTTCTCAGGATCTTTAATTCACTTACATTTTTCAATGTGTAGCCTCCACACTGTCTCAAGAATTGTTTAAATCCTTTAAGTATTATAGACATCACCAATGGCTTCCTGCTGAGGCAACCATTGTATTCATGATGCCAGTTGTCATTTATGTATATATATGTATATATTGTATTCATGATGCCAGTTGTCATGTAAGTATATCAAATATGGGTAGGTTCTTTATTGGTTCTAATAGTTACACAGAAACACCAGCAAGGCCAGGAGGATGGGCTGGGGGGAGAAGAGACTGGGAGGCAAGGCTGGTCTCCACCCCCACCACGAGCCATCTTCATGCTTTTTCTCTGGGGTCTCCCTGGCGTTCTGTGCTCCCTCATTCCATGCTGACACTGCCCTTTTATCACTTCCTCTTAGGCCCAGGTTAGCCTGCTCACACATGCACACACTCATTGGTCCAGGTGTGTTAATCATGGGGAGGATAAAATACCACAGGTGCTGGTCACAGAGGCTAATGGTGGAAAAACCTGACCAACTCATTGGCCTAAAATGTCCTAAATGTAAATCTTTTAGACAATCATCTCCCTTGTCTTTCCCCAAGTATAATTTTTCTGCTCCCCACTTAACCCTTTGATACTATGTACCCCTAATACTTTCTCTAGTTTTATCTACTGTTACACCGTAAAATTTTGATCCTTGTATTTAGAGAGGAAGAAAATTTTAAAAAAGCTAATTTTTCTTTCTAACTTTCTATCTTCTTCTCTATAAAGGGATCTAGAGGATTTTGTTTTCAGGCATCTCATTGCACTTTATTTTGATGACCTTGCTGTTTCATTCACTGCTTTCTACATGATTCTCTTGCCTTGCTTTCCTTGCTGATCTTTCTGCCACTTTCATTACTAATTAAAATTGTTTGTGGGAAAATCCCTTGGGGATCACCTCAATTAAACTCACTTCCCCTATAAAACAAAACCAAACAAAAATGCTTGGGAAAGTAGATCTTGGTTCATGAGCACAATGTGGAGATGAAGTTGGAAAGAGAACAGGTAGTAGATGGATATCTTGGGAAAGTGATAGGAACATGTGGAGCTTCCCACAGAGTAGATACATAAAGAAAGTATGTCCCAGCATTAGTAACCTCAGTGTGTCAAGAACAAGGCTTGAAGAAATTGTGACTTCAAAAGAGATGCCAAATACAGTCTTTGACTTCTCAACCTGCTTGTACTGGTAGAAGGTAAATGAGTTTTGTCAGACTTACCCCTGCCATTAACCTCTATGACCAACACCTGCAGTATTGCACCCTCCCCATCATTGTATGTGCCTGGCACCGGGGGTGTGTGCATGCGTGAGTGGACTCACTTGAGTCAAGGAGGTGGCGATTCATGGGTGAGCATCGCCCTCGGAGCAGAGCATGAAGAGGAGAGCATGAGGATCCCTCAAGGGAGAGTTAGAACTTGAGAGTGAAATTCAAGTGACTTTTTTTTTTGCTGCCTGCTTTCCCCTTTTCACTATTAAAAATTCTATGAAAATAATCCCTAGGACTGTGACATTCTTTAGCTTCAAGAACCGATGATAAACCTGCTCAGACTGGGATGTTTGCAAAACACCTGGGCACTCCAGAGAGCTCTGACCTGAAGTTCATGGTCTAAGTTTTTGGAAGGACTTTTTTGGCATTTTTTATGTCTGAATTTTGCATACTAGATAAAGTCACCATTATCCTCTCTGTAATGAATATCTGAAGTCAGGGTTGATGATGTTTGTACCTCTGACTTGGTTGATATTTGTACTCAGTAGTATTCAATGCTAAAGGCCATTCATTTCCACCTCGAATGTATGATGTTCATATTTTATAGTTCATGCCGGTGTCTCCATCTCAGTGAAGATTTGCATAGTCTCTTGCTTGTGCTTTTGTTGTTATCTCACTGCATTTTTTTTCCATTGTGGTGTGACAATTTACCACAAGCTAGAAAACCAATTTGCATTTATTATCTCAAAGTTGTTATGGGTCAGAAAATCAGATCATTTGGAGGATTCTAGGCTTAGCTTCACAAGACTGTAATCAAGTGCTTTCATCTGGGGGAAATCAACTTTTAGGCTTACTCAGGTTTTGGACAGATTTCATTTCTTTTTAGCTTTGGAACAGTTTGACCTTGCTCTGTTCATTAAATGCAAATCATTGGCCCCACTCAATGCAAAAGTAGAGGATTACACAGTCATGAAGAACAAGAAATAAGGATAATGGGGACCAAGAAGCCATCTAGCACACTCCCTCAGTCCACTGTTTTATGGTTCACATGCCCATTAGAAGGAGCCTGAGCATTTTACCAAATTTGCAAAGTAACCAAACAAGAATTGATAACAGATAGGGAGGGTGTATATCAATCTATTGAAATACTTTTTCTCAGATTAGGGTTAGAAGACTGGCACCAAGAAATGAAGACACAAGGACTGGCAAGAAGCAGGTTTATTAATACTGGGACTAACTCAGTGGATTCATATCCAAAGGCTGAGTACCACTACTAGGAAGTTAAGGGTTTTTATATACTTTACATGCTTTGGTATTCCACATGGGCTATCACTGTTGATAGTACATGGCCTGATGTGGAGAAAGTAGAATCAGGAAGATTTAAGGAGAATCTGGGTTGCATATCAGTAAACTGAGTCAGTAAGTCATAGGTTGTTTATCTAGACTGGTAGGCTGTATTTCTTAGGTCACCGTGCTTCAGGATATTGCAGTTTATGATATTTCATTTAGTCATCATGCTTCATGTCTAGTCTATGTATTTTAACAGATAATTTTAAGACTATTATTTAGAAGTAAATACTGGAAGACCCAAAAAACCAAAAGAGTATAAAAATGTACTTTTGGAAAGTAAGATTTGAAACCAGGAAGTCATGGATGGGAACTGTTGTTTTCCTTATAATTCACTTCTACCTCTTGGTTGTTTATTTTACTTTGTAGCTATAGACACATAAGATGATGAAACAAAAAATTATTAAATGAATATCCTAAGCCAGCTAGATCTGATCTCCTTGACATTTTGAATTTTTTTCATTGAACTGTCATAATTTGTTTTTTAAGCTGAAATGTTATTGTAATTTTTTTTCATAAAATCAGGGAGGGATGGGTACATGAGATTAAGATCATGTTTCATGGGTGACAAGGTGTTGGTACAATGTCAGGGTATACAATGATGTAAAAATATATACATGGGCAATCAAAAACAATAATAATTTTTTTTCAGTTGAGGTTAGCATTGGTTTACAACATTGGGCTTTAGGGGAATAGGATCTTCTCTTTCAGGTCTTGTTAATACACCACATCCAGTGCCAAAACACCCAGAATCTTCCACCATTGCCCTTTGAGTTCCAACTCACTTCTTGCCCTTATCATTCCCACTCTGGTGGCTTTAGTCCTATGGTTAGATTCCTAGAGTTTGTGAATAGTTATACTTTATCTTACATTTTGTTTTATGGTTTGTTTCCTAACAAATGAATGAAAGGTATTATATAAGCATGCTGAATTGATTAAGATTTTGCTTTTAATACTTAGATCTTTGAAAAGGCATCTTAGAAAATTGGATTTTAGGCTTTTAAGAATTCTACTTCAACTTTAAGCTTTTATATGAAACTCATTTATATGCTTCTAATAAATGACTGGAGATCCAGCCTCTGCTAAAGTACTTCATTAATCTAATAGTAAGTTATCCACTATCACAAAAGCAGTTCCTCTTCTACAAGCATTAAAACATTTTTCAATGTGAGCTCATAGCCAGGTGTTTATTAAGTAAGTATAAAGTCCCAGGTATTGTGCAAGGCCAAGAAAATACAAAAATGTATAAGAAACTTCTCCACTCTTCAGCTGTTTGGGACTGATACATTTAATTTCTAAAGCTGAGCAATTTGTCCTGTTTCTCCTCTACATGCCCACAGAGAAATTGAAGAGGTTATATGATTGGTGTTAGGGACCTAAGAATGTGTTCTAACTCTGCTATTATTGGTTTTGTGAATGTGAACTACTGACTCTAAAATGGAGATGATAGTATCCATGTCCCAATGCCGTAATGAAATGATATTGTGCACATTAGAGTGTTTAGCTATGTATTTGACGCACAGTAGTTTTAAACATTATTCTTTACAGTAGTAACAATGGTTCATGAAGATTGAACTTTTTATCCTCAAAGAAGATAGATATGGTTTCTCTAAATGCAGTAGCATCAGTATCCCATCCATCATGGTTTTCAGGGACATCTTTTCATCATTAATTACTCTTCTGTGTATATTTTCCAGTTTGTCAATCAGCCTCTTATTAAATGTACTATTTGAGCATCTTTAAGTAGAATTATTTCCTTCTTAGATGTAAATTTCCTACCACTATTAGTGCAAAGAATGAAATTAATTTCTTTAGGACAGTCATTTCAATGAAATGGGAGTCTGGAAAACTCAAAAGTCATCACACCATGTCTCCATGAACTACTCTTTAACTGAGTTTTACACCCAGGTCTCTTTCTATACTTGTTCTTTAAGTAGAAACCTGGGACATTTTTGTCCAAAACACTCCATCTTGCTACCTAGTATGACAAATTTCTGTGATTCAGACAATATATCTTTTCTTGCAGCATATTGCTCAACAAGTCAAGTTTGTCCATGGTGGATAGGACATGAAAGCTATGTTCTTAGCCAATTGCTAGGGGGTGAGATCAGGACTGGAGAACTGTTAAGGAATGCTTGAGATAAGTTTACTTTATTGAATATTGGGAACATGAACAGAATCACTCTTTAAGGAAGTGTTCACTAAAACATGCTGAATTATTCAGTATTCGTTAGAAAGCTTTCAAACACGCTAATTGTAAGCTTTTCTTTTTATGACTGCTTGAGAGCAGCATAGTCATGCAATTGTCTGTGATAAACTATAAAAGTCTTTTTTAAGAGTAAGTCTAACATTAATTCAATTCAGCAGACTTCCAGTGATTCTAAATTGATATAGTAGGGATTTTAAAAAGTTCATTAATATGTGAAATTACTTTAGTTATAATAAAGGCTATTACACATAGTATTCAGTTGGTTTATTCAGGTGGATTAGGAATTTCTCTCTGAAGACTTCTAATTCTTTCACATAAATTCCAAAGATTCCTGAGTAACATATGAGAAGCCTTTCATGTTGATGAATTGCAACATTCTCTAACACAATTGTTTTAAGCAGAGGCAAGATTTTGCTATCCAGGGGACACTGGTCAATCTCTGGAGATGTTTTTCATTGTCACAACTAAGAGAAAGATTCTAGACCAGGGATGTGTTAAGTAACTATAATACACAGACAGCTCCTTTTAATAATAACTAAAACAGAAAGGCAGTTGTGCTGAGGTTAAGACTCTGTACTAACTCACTAAGTCCATAACTTTTGGGAGTTGCAACAGACCTTTTTTCCTTCTGTTTCCCTTATTTCCCTCCATTCCTGCTTCTCTCTTCCCCTCCCAGCTACTCTCTATTTCTTTCCTATATTTGTTCTCGAATTGATTTCTTTGTCATATTTTAAAAACCTGCCTGATACTCAATGATTTTTAAAAATTATTGAGCCAAAAATGCTTTCTAGCCCTGTATAAATTTCATGTGTACACTATAGAATTCAGCATCTTATGAACTATGGCATGCTCACCACCAAAAGTCTATATTTGACCTAATGCCTTAAAAAAATAGAGTAACAACTCATTGTAACATTATGTAAGTTTCAATTGTCCTTCATTGAGAATCAGCATATGATTATATTATATTAAGGTCACCACTGAACATCCAATTTTATCCTTCACCATAGCCTTGTCCTCTCTGTCCTACTTATTCATAATAGGATTGTGAGTGTGGGTACCTATGAAGAAGACCATAAAATTTCATCCTTCCATTTGCTGATGTGGTGTATCAGGTTTATTGATTTGTGTATGTATTGATTTGTGTGTGAACAGACCCATCATGAGTAATGAAACTGAAAAGTAATTAAGAACCTCTAATAAAATGAAACCCCAAGACAAGATGGCTTTTCTAGTGGATTCTACTAGATTTTTAATGAAGAATTAGTATTTCTTTCCCAAGATCTTCCATAAAATTAAAAGCAGGCAAAACTTCCAATTGCATTCTATGAAACCAGTATTACCCTGATCTCCAAATCAGACCAAAAAAAAAAAAAACTAGACAAATAACTGATGAATATAGATATAGAAATTCTAGCAAAGACCTAAATACATTAACAATACCAAGGGGGATATATATTCGGGCTGCAGTAATGGTTCCACACACCCAACTCAATAAATTTATTTGAATCACTTTATCTTGCTTTCTAAGTTTATCTCTTTGAGTTTGTTATAGCAAATTTGAACTCATTTCTGTGTTCAGCGATATAATATTCATGGATTGAATTTTGGAGAGTTGTCCTCTCCTTGTAGTATCACATTCCTTAGGGTTCTCATTTTGCTATTGATTATTTTTTTTGACCATTTTGCTATTTTAAATTTCCCTGCTATTTTTTAAAATAGCTGAGTCAACAAATTAGAGTTTGAGCAACTTTTACTGTCTCAGAGAGATGTGATATGTTTTTATTTGATTTTATTTAATATTTTAGGCCTCTATTGACTTCTGTAGATACTAAAGTCTCTATGTGTCATTGCTATGTCAATGGCATAGGGAGATGTATGGAGGCATCCAACTTCCATTGTAAATGTGTTGTGAGACACAGAGGTGGGGGTGAAGTTAGTTCTTGTTGAAAGCTATCTGATATCTTTCCCCTCTGAGCTCTCAGACCAGAGACACTGCCATCTGTCCACTATCAGTGTACTTCACAAGGTCAGTCCCAGTCCCAAGGGATGAGAGAAAGGCTATGTGGCCTAGAATGCTTTCTCTGTTACCCTCCTAATCAGGATTCTTCTCTGTTATTTTCCTTCCCAGGGTGTTAGCCTGTGAGGAGCTCCCCAGATCCTCTGTATGGCTTTCACCTCTGAATGGATACAGGGTGTATGCCTCCACACTACTTCCTTCTTCCAAAGGCTCCAGGTGGGGCAGACTATCATGTTTATCATCTGCCCTAGAACATATTTTCTTCCCCTATCTCTTGTCCAATAAAATGTGAATCTCTTTTGTATCTTTTCTGGTATAGTCTGTGTTGGTCTATGAGCTGCAAGACGTGCTTTATTGTCACTTCAAATCACAGTGTATGTGTAGTGTCCCACTAGCTAATTGTTACATGTTTCTTTTGGAAGTAAAGGAAGGTACTTCCTTTATCATTTTGTGATGTCATTTTAATGACTTTTATAAAGAGGAAAAGTGTGAGAAATATCCATGAGTTGGTACACTTGGTGATAACCAGTAACATTTTAGATTGCTATAAAACTAATGGTCAAATTGTTGCACTATTTAGGAGAAATTCAGTCAGAACTACCCAGGTCTATTCTTACATTGAAATGATGGATTATCAACAGAGATGCTGAACTGAATTAATTGATGGATGCGATAGCTTAACTATCATTAATTTATATGACATGTGTATAAAATATCAAGAGGTTTGATGCAGAATCATAGTTCAGAGAGAATTTCTTTGTACATCCTTTTTGTAGTTTTATAGTGTTTTGCAACAGTAGATACTCAAAGGGTAGCTGATTGATAGTGGAAACAGCTGTGCAGTCTGGGCATAAAGCATTGACTGGAATATGAGAGCATATCTGAATTATGGTTTGTGATTCATGTCCTCCTTGATTCTGTTGTGGAGGCAGAAATGGAGTGAGCATAAGAAGATAGAAGACTTTTAACTTGTTCCATATAAGGTTCCCTATGTAGAGTTATTTATCCATGTAGTCTTAAAGTGGAGTTTATAGGTGTCCTCCTGATTTTCATCACAATAATTTTCTTGCTAAAGATATAGGACAATTTGAAACATTTTATTTGCAAATACCATTTGGAAAGGGGGTTTTCTTGGTTCTTTTCTCTATACTTTTCTCTTAGAAAAGTTGATAGTTAAATGACCTCTTATTTTTGACAGTTAAATAAGTAAAATTTAACTTAAAATTTCCTTTCTTCCTGAGATTTGCTTCTGTGCATCTATTATTTTAGATGCTGAGTACTTTCTGTTCAGAACCTATTTTTGACTTGAGAAGTGAAGACAATCTAAAACTGCAAGCTAATTCAGTGACAGTTGTACCAAAACATAAATAAATTAACTATATTATGAACTAATTAACTATATTACAAGGGTATAGAATGTGGCATAAGGAATAAGTTGAGTAATTTTATTTTGGAGGTCCGTTTACAGCAGAATTTGAAAATGAATCAACCAAAATAGAATAGTCCTTGAAATGCTCCGTTCCACCCCCCCAAAACTGTTTCACTTTGAAAATCTTAAATATGCATGAAGGTAAGGAGCCAGCATCATGAGCTCCCATTTATCCACCGATAGTTCTGCCATTTTTGCCTCAGATGTCTCCTGTTGCTGCTGGTGCTGCTGCAGATATATCTTAAATAAACCCCATACTTCCCTTGGCTTTGTTCCTACATGCCTCACTAAGCCCAACTCTCTATAACACATTTAAATTATCACTGATTCAATAATTCAATAATTCTATTGCCACAGTTCACAAAATTATGAATATTCCTGGTATCATTTAATACCCAAAGAGTATTCACTTATCTTTGATTTTCTTCTAACTCTACATTGATGAGTAGGTTCTGGTTAGAATCCAGAACTCACATGTTGGATTCAATGTTAAGTCTCAGCAAGGTTTTTATTAGTTTATGTTTAACTTTGTGTCTAAAATCAGCAATCTACACAAACTGCCTAGTATTTTTAAACAGAAAGACTCTTCTTGTTTTGTTTCAATTAGGCTGTGTGGGGAAGGAAAAGAGGTGAACAGCTTGTTATCCCAACAAAAATCTCTATTGTGTATATTCATAATTTGCTCCAAATGTTTTTATTTGGATTTCTGCAAGTTTGGTGAACTCGACATTTTGAGAATCAGAAACACTCACAGTTACTTAAAATATTTTTTAGGTCCAGAGCTTAGGATATGGCTGCCGTGAACCTGTTTGAAAGTTTTGCTCATGCTTCAGTTCAGTTGCAGATAAATTATTGCTCTCGACATGTGTTAAACTAGGATACAAGCTCTCACACATTGTATACAATGAGGACACATAGATAGTGCTGTGAACAATATAAAAATACCTTAGCCTTTTAAATAAAGCAGTATACCTAAAACACTTTGCTATTTGAGAGTGAGCAGCAAAATGTTTTAGTCATGAGACCTTTGCATGAGGATGTCTAATTTTGCCCTAAATGAATTAAATCAGAAACAAGTATGTGCTTCTTCTTCCAGGGGAGTATTGATCTCTTCAGATATAGGAATGATCAGTGTTGTTAAAATGATGCAAGATTTTAGTAACTTAGGAAGAAACCTGGAATGTAAAGGAGACAGTAGTCATGGAAATAAAATTAACTTTAAAAAAGGCAGGATTCCAAAGTTCCTTTTGAAAAAATGTGTATTAGAGTGAAGCCTTTCATAGTCATGAATGCCACAGGAGTCTTTGTAAATCATTGTTTTTGATTACAGTATCTCAACAACCTCATGACTCCAGAAGCTGTGAACTTAGAGTCCATGGCAGGGCTATTTGAGGGTTCAGCTGAGATGTCTTCTGACCTGTATTCACTTGCTTCGGTTATATATAACAGTCCTCTACATTTTAACTTCCCTGCGAGAAATAGAGCTGAAGACCACCACGCAAATGTTGGTAGGTACATTTTTTATGTTTATGTTTTTATGTGCTGTGAAGGGGATTTGAGTCCCTAGTACCTGTGTGTGGGAATATGAACCCAAACTTAGAGTTCAACCAAATTACTGATGGTTCATAGGCTGGAGTCAGATTTTATTTTTAACTGCTGGAGAACACCATGCAGCAAATGGAAGTGCCACACAGGGAGGTGCGGACCCCTCCTAACCTGTCTGACCTTCCTCCTAGAGAAAGTAGCACCCTAGAGTCTTTGACCAAGCTGCATAGACAATCAGTTATTACAGTTGCCAGAGCAGGTGTGATGGGAAGGGATTAACATATCTTCAAATCATTTACAGGCCTCACACTCTCTGCTGCTCTTGACTAATAGGTTTCCAAATGTCACTAGAGGTAAATAGGTCAGAAAGTTACAACTCTAGTGCATGGGTGATAAACAGGTGTAGGTGGCATCAGCGATGTGGTGATGTCATTAGTGTATACACTTGCTCTTCAGGGTCAATGGATCTTATTGTTTCTAAAAGAAGTGTGTCATATATAGCAAATTGGAAATATTTGGTTAGATGACACAAGTCTGAGTGATCTCTGAGTTTTCCAGAGTGCTAAATGTGAAATTTTTCACTGCTGTTTCTCTGATTTGGTATTTGTGTCCTTCCTAATTGAATGTGTTATTTTGTTGAAGGTAGAATTTGTCAAAAATGTCATATTATGTTCAGTACATATTCATTTTATTTACTAGCATTTTATCTTGTGCAAAAAAGACTGTGGGAATCACACTAAAAATAAAGAGGCCCACAACTTATAATCCAAATATTTCCTAAAATACTAGTTGTTTGACCTACTTGGTAATTAACATAGCTAGGAACACAAGTTCTAAATGAAATTATAAAATAGTCTAAGTTTAAACATCTAAAATCATACAGTATTATTGTTCTGGCATATTTGTGTTATCCAAATATGTTTGCTTTTAAGCATTATTTGGATTTGTAAAGATATAGTGAATGTTTGGTTTAAATAAAAATCTCATTTAGAATGATGTTATATTTCAGTTTGAGGTAATTGCCTAGTCTTCCTTTTCAGAGAAAATCATTACCCATTCTTTTAGAAAGTTATAATGTCTGAAAACATCATGTTTCAGGATTGACGGTAACAACTAGGAAAACTGTAATATGAGCACAAAATATTTATGGTTATTTTTGGAGAATATTTAGAATATGTATTAATAACAACACACCTGTCTTTCCTACAAAGTACATGGTCAGATTAATGAATAATGTAAAGTCAAGTTTAGGATTTCACTGTTTAAACACAATATCATTTTGATTCTAAAGCAAAGTACCTTTTTGTTCTTAAACACTGATTTCAAATAGGAACGACGAGGAATCAGTATATCACTGACATTGCAGCTGAACAGCTGTCTTATGTTATCAGGAAACTTGTACCTTTCACTGAGCACATGATTAGTGTATCTGCTTTCACCATCATGGGAGAAGGACCACCAACGTTTGTCAATGTTAGGACACATGAACAAGGTGAGACTTATTTCCTTGAAATAATTACCTGTATTCCTCTTGAATCTTGAAACATATTTTTTTTACTTTTATTAATTGTTGATTCTTCTTTTAAGTGCCAAGCTCCATCCAAACTATAAATTATAAAAATATTAGTTCATCATCTATTTTGTTATATTGGGATCCTCCAGAATATCCTAATGGAAAAATAACTCATTATACAATTTATGCAATGGAACTGGATACAAACAGAGCTTTCCAGATGACTACTATAGATAACAGTTTTCTCATAACAGGTAGAATAACTTTTTTCTTTTTGTTTCCTATTGTAATGGAAAGTAGGCTTATCTCTCTGCCTTAAATCCTGCAGGACATGCGTTGCATCATTCAGATCTGCTATGCTGCTGTGGATATCTTGAAAGATACACAATGGTACAGGAATAACTGGACTAATTGTATTTTTGTTTAATGATATTTACCTGAAAATAACTAAAATATCAAGATTATAAGTGTTGTGGAAATATACTTAACCCAGAGGGTTTCATATCTTGTGTTTTGAAAGAATTCATTATATTGATCGAGAAAATCAGCTGAAATAATTCATGGTGTTTGTGCCAAATCAACAATACTCCTTTCAGTGTGCCAAAACTTTCTTTTGACTTAGATTATTGTATTAATATTTCAAGAAGGAACTAAAACATCAGTCTGGAAAGGCTCTCTAGCACAAGGAATTCTGGGATGTTGGGATCCCTAAGAAGCTAATTAGAAGAGTGTCTCCCAGATACAATTATTTTCATTCAGCCTATGTTAGTTAAATGGCACGAAACCAGTTGTATTATTTTAAGAACTTAAAACTAATTGACTGTTGTTGTTACAGGGTTAAAGAAATACACAAAGTATAAGATGAGAGTGGCTGCCTCAACCCATGTTGGTGAAAGTTCTCTGTCTGAAGAAAATGACATCTTTGTGAGAACTCCAGAAGATGGTAAGGATAACAGTGTTAATAAAGAGCAACAAGTAGTCTGGCATGATATTGCTGTCTACTTCATGCAGCTTTTAGTGCCTGAAGGGCAGTGAGTATAAAAAATTAGGGTATTTAAGACTTTCTTTTTCGTCCAGAACCAGAATCCTCACCACAAGACGTTGAAGTAATTGATGTTACTGCAAATGAAATAAGTTTGAAGTGGTTACCTCCTGAGCAACCCAATGGCATTATTATTGCTTATGAAGTGCTCTATCAAAATATAGATGACTTATTTATGAGGAATACCTCAACAACAGGCATCATTTTAAGGGACTTGAAACCTTATACCCTCTATAACATTTCTATAAGATCATATACCAGAGTTGGTCATGGAAATCAGTTATCTTCTTTACTCTCTGTAAGGACTTCAGAGACAGGTAAGTGTTTATTATTTTTTGTCATTAGAGAGTAGTGAAATAAAAATGATTGACAGTCATTAACTTGTTTATATTCTGTTAATGGGAAGCCCCTCATTATTTTGGTTTGTGTAATCCAGGTATTTATTTGCCTTTGTTTATTAAAAAGGAAAGGCCTTCTATGAAAATTTTAAAAGACTGATTCATATATAAGGGCACTTAAAAAAAAAGTCAGTTTTTCAAATGAAAGACTTCAAAAAACAAGATTGCATCAGTGTTACATTCAAATAAAGTAGAAATAGAGACATATTCAAAAGAGCATATTCATTGTGTGTATATTTTTAATATCTATATGAAGAGTATATTTCTATTTCTATATTATTGCTATATAAATATCATTATGAAATAAATATAAAGCATACCTATATTATAGAATAACATACTGATATTTATATATAACAAACATTTACATGTATTGTACTGTTTATATGTGCATGTGTGTATATACATACATAAATAATACAATACATGTATATATATACATATATATATATTCAGAGTGGAGGCACAGAAAAGTAATATCCAGAGACTCATGATGATGTATGAAACATCTTACTGAGTCAAGTGAAATGGATATTGTGGAACAGATATTATAGAGACTGTTAGGAGGATGGGGGAGGGCATACAATCTAATGGAAGTAACACAAGCAAATAATTACTTCTGTTTCAGTTTAAGTGACATGAGAACAAATAGCACAAAGGGAGGTCTTTGTCTGATGACTGGACTTTGTTATATTTTGTGTCCATAATCATATATTAGAGGTGCCCCTTTTAGTCCAATTCTATAATCTATTCAGAGTATTAAGAACTAAATGTAATTGCTGCTTTATCCCTACACTGAAAAGTGCTAACTACTGGTGGAAGCATGTAGAATTGCTATTCCCTTAGGCCACAAGTGGCCGGACATTAGCAATTTCACATGTAGCCGGATGTTACATGCTAGGTCCTGTCCTTGACTTTTTGGGTCTGGGAATCCTGTCAAGCAGCTTGGCCTTGAGCAAAAATATTATCCCCCAGAGACTGTTCACCAAAATTAATGAAATGAAATGGTGCAAGGAATGTCCATAGAGGAAGACAATAGTTGCAATATCAGAAATAAGAATAATGAAATGAGTATTTTTCCCTTAATCATCAACAGTTTTCCTTTAGAGTGAAATCAAATTGACATTAGAAGGTTTTGTTTCTTTTATAGAAGTCACTTTTTAAAAAAAAGTTGTAATTTACCATATCTGGTTTTATTTTAAACTGGATCAAGGAAAAACACATGCATATTTTAAATACCTTCAAAGTGCAAAGACTGCTACTTTTTTTGCAAAAATTGTCCTTTTCTTTTCAGAATAAAGCACTAAGGCATTATTATCTTCATTGCTTAATAAAAAACTGAGACCCAAGTTATTTATCCTTTCAAAAAATATGAATGTTGTGCCAAGGCCTCCAGGGAAATATAATATATATATATATATATATTATATACAGCACTGAAGAAACTAAATTGCCATTCTCCTAAAGTTATTATTAATTGTTAGGTGTTTAATTGCATAAGTTCACTAAGCTGGTAAATGACAAAGCTGGAGTTGGAACCCAAAGCCTGAAGACTATAAAGACTTTCTTTTACATGCTATTTGGAAGCTAGAATAAAGTTGGTCCATTTAAAAATGCATCTAAGATATTTCTGTCCATCATTACTGTGATACTTGCTGTTTGATGGCAATTGTCAGTCTTGTCACTCCTAAGTAAAATCATCTGTTAAGATTTCATGCGGTTAGGATTTCTCTTCTTTGGTGCTTTGTATTTTCATAATGATCTGTCTAAATAAGATTTATTAGAATTCATTTTTCCAGCTTGGAATTAATTGGGATTTCTTGACTATAAACTTGACTACAAGTTTGATGTTTTTCAGTAATTTTGAAAAAGTTTCAGCTCTTTTATTCCATCAAAGATTTCTTTTTTTCATTTCCCCATCAGTGCATTATTTTTGTATCTTAGTTGCTTTTTCATATTTCCATGTTTTCTTTGAGTTACATTTTGATAATTTCTTTAATAACACTATTCTCATGCCTCTAATCTCTTCTATACAAAAATTTAAATTAATTTTAAATTTTTATCTTGTATTTCTGAGCTAGAGGGACTTACAAAGAATCTTTCAAACATGTTTGGTTAATTGTTTTATATTATTTTCTGAAAATTCTTTGCTTGTATTTTCAAATCTATTTAATTTCTTTCATCCTTTTATTTTGTAATAATATCTAAAAACTTATGAAATGTGATATTTGCTATGTATGTGTGTGTGCAAGAGAGAGAATTAAACCTTTTTCTTGGTTTACTCTATTAGTGCCTAATTTGCTTGTGTTGGTGATTTTTATCAGTGAGCTTATATTCCTTGAAATTTTATCTCTGAGAAATTTCTGTGGCCCAAGTTGAAGCTAACTTTTGTCATAGATTTGTATTTGCTCCTGCTAGTTGCTTTTGAGTAATAGTCGTTTTGGATTACAGATTTATTTTAAATTCTGAAGTAGAGCATTCTTCAAGCTGCATAGGTCACATGGATTTAGGTCATAAATGCTATAAGAAAAAGTTTGAAGCTCTAAAGTCTTTTAACTAGTCTTTCTTTTCCAACTTTTCATCCAAAGGAGTGACAATAAAAGTTTCTTTTCTGTCATCTTCTGCATATTTGACTTTCTTATTTCCCCTTCTTTTAGGGGAAGCACTAGATATTATTAGCTCAGGAGTTAGCACTTCTGCTGAATTCTGTAACTCCACTAAAGAATTCAAAGTGTGCATTAGAATTATTCAAAACTGGTTCAAATTGTACTCTTTTAGGGGTCTAGCTCCTTATGTAGGGATGTGTTCTTTTTTCCACTAGCCCTATGCCTTCTCAGGCATCACACTCAGCTGTTCATATAGACACTCAAAAATTACCAAGACTGACCAGTACCTTAGAAGGCAAAGTTATGTTTCCTTCTCAGAATTCTGTTTATATTTTTATTGATTAAAATTAATTTCTTTTATATCTTTTCATTTTTGGCCACCATAGATTTTTTCTTCTCACCTCTATAATTCCTTACAAACTTTAAATTTCATACAGCTTTTTAATATTTTAACCTGTTTTTTATTAGTTAATTTATTTTTTACATCCTTCTATTCCTAAAGTGACATTACCATGTCACTTATGAACTTCCACTTGATGGCTTGTGATCATTTCTCTGCTGATTTCTCCCTCCCTCCACCACTTCCTTTGTGGCATGTTTTAGTTCTGTTGTCATTTCATTAGTTTTAGTTTTTTTCTTGACCTCTTGTTTGTTTTCCCTATCTCCCACATAAAAGTAAGACCATCAGCATTTCTTTTCCTTTTTGGCTGATTTTTTTGTAGCATGATTTCTTCTAACTCCATCCATATTGCTGCATATGACGTGCTTGTACTTTTGATTGGTGAACAATGTTCCACTGTTAAATACACCATAAATTTTTGAGCCACAGATACTAAATATTCTAAATAAAAACTTGGCAAACCAAATCCAACAATGTGTAAAAAATGTTAGACACCACAAACACACCCATTCCATGGGGAAAGGGATGGTTCAGCATCTGAAAATCAATTAACATAATCCATCATGTCACCAAGGAAAAGAAAACAAAAACTATATGATCATATCAATAGATGCAGAGAAAGCATTTGATAAAGTGCAGTGCTCATTCATCATGAAGGCCCTTGAAATTCTTGGGATAAAAAGGACATATATCAGCATAAAAAGCCCTATATGACAAACCCATATCAAACATCTTTCTTAATGGGAAAAAACTGAAATCATTTCCATTAAGATCTGGGGTCAGGCAAAGATGCCTGCTGTCATCACTGCTTTTCAGCATAGTGCTAGAAGTTCTAGCTAGGGTATTAAGGCAAGAGAAAGACATAAAAGTAATTCAGTAGGGGGAAAAAAGGAATGAAGCTATCATTATATGCAGATGACATGACTTATGTAGAGAACCCCAAGAAATCCACAGAAAACTAACTGAAGCAATAAACCTGTTTAGTAAGTTAGCTAGCCAGTTAGAAAATCAATACAGTTTTAATATTTTTAATTGAGATATTTATTTAGTATAGTGTATATGTTCTGCTATTAGGTGAATTAGAATCCCAAGTATTTGTGTTTCTATGTATGTAGAAGCATTTTGTTACTATTGCATTTAATACAATGAGAGCATTGCAGATGCAGAAAAAATTTTATTTTATTTAAAGCTGTCTTATAGCCTTAAGATATTTTTTTCTGCCAGGTCATAATATGCAGCCTTATTCTGAAAAGGCATCTTGCCTTGTCATAGACCAAAACTAGCTTCTTAAACATTTATATTTTATCATTTTTATTATGAAGCTGATAATCAGTTTTTAAGTTTCTTTTAATCTTCTTTCTTGCAACTGCAAGACATCTTAAATATTGTAGTCTAGAATTTTCATAAAATTATACTTAAGCATTATTCTATAAAATCATAATGAGTTTTCTTTTAAGATGTAAATCTTTCTTTTACAGTTTCAATGCTTTTAATTTACCTGTACCTTACTCCATTTAGGATGTTTATTACATTCAAACTTGAATGAGTATGTGTATATATAAATATATATATTTAATGAGTATATTTAGTGAGAACTTAAGCAGAATGGAGTTTCTAGAATGGATTTATTTTATGCATTTATATTTTTGATTCTTTTCCAGTGCCCAGTAGTGCACCAGAAAATATTACTTATAAAAATATTTCCTCTGGAGAGATTGAGTTATCATTCCTTCCTCCAAGTAGTCCCAATGGGATCATACAAAAATATACAATTTATCTCAAGAAAAGTAATGAAAATGAAGAAAGAATTATAAATACAACCCTTTTGACCCAGAGTATTAAAGGTAAAAAAAAATCTAGTTATATTGATAGTGTATGTTTACATTTAATATTGACAAAATATCTTGTTTTAAATGTCATTAATTCTACAAATGTGTGAAATTCTGTCATGTTGATTCAATAAGTTAGGAGTTTATTACAGGTCACTTGAAAAAATATGCTAAGTCAATCCTTTTCCACATTATCTTATGTCACTTTTTCTTCATATTAAGGATTACTGTTCCAGAGAGTTCTTTTGAGAGATCATTGAGATTAATTTTGTCATTTGCCTCTTAAATATTATTAAAGAATATTTGTATGCTTCAACTTACCTATCTTATTTCAATTTAGGACTGAAAAAATACACCCAATATGTGATTGAAGTATCTGCTAGTACGCGCAAAGGGGAAGGGGTTCGGAGTTCCTCCATAAATGTCCTGACAGAGGAAGATGGTAAATATAGTGGTGGATACTGAGATACTTTGAACTTATCACACTTCAAGAATTTTGTTTATAAAACAAAATAAGTGTTTAGACTGTAAGACCTGTAATTGGTTACCAGAAAGGAAGGGGGAAAGGATGCATAAATTGGGTTAAAAGGGGACAATTATATGGCGAAGTGTAGAATTGAACTTTCAGTGGGATAACTTCATATAATATATATATACACATGATTTTAAATGATGTACGCCTGAAACTTTTATAATTTAGAAAGCAGTTACTTTAATAAAAAGTACCCAAACCCACATATATGTATAAAATGAAGACAGGATGCAAAAATGACTCTAACTGTGTACATAAATCTTATGCCATGCCAACATTATATAGGGATTTCATTATCATGGCCAAAGAATCTAGCAGTCAGATTTACAGTCAATAAAATCAGGTGTAAAATGCTTCTTTTTTTATTATGAACCCATCTGCTGTTACAGAAACTCAGAAATAGGTTTCTATAATTATTAAAGCTAAAATTTTGGCTTGAGCATTAAATAATGTGCTATGATTGTTTTTGAACTGCTCCATTCATAGTAAAAGACATTCAGCTCTCATGTTTACTAGGTTCTATATTTTCACTTCCAACAGTTTATATTATATTAGGATTAGCTTGCCAGTGAGTTCAGGATGTTTTCCAGGTTTTTCTACATAATTTGCCAAGCTATTTTTTCCTGTTGATACTCTTCAAATTGAATGTTTAAACATACCTTTTTCTAATCTGAATAAAATCAAATTTACTACTGAGACCACTTTATACTGGTACCTCACTAAGTTCTACATATATACCATACTAAGAAAATTACTTTTGAGGGATACATTTGGGATTTGGATTCACATTTTATGTTTTATACATGATACATTTTGAGACTGTTAAATTTGTCTTTTAAGGAAGTTCTAGTAACATGATGGGTGGGCCTAGGTATATCATAATTGATTTATGGGATCTCCCCCCCCCCTCCGCCTCCAGTGCTTTTCTCTTTTAAATTTCGCCATCTTCCAGACACATTGCACCTTGTCGGTGTTCAAATCACTCACTGAAACAAAATGTGTACTATATACTTATGAAAAAAGGCTTTTCTCTTTATTGTTCTCCCATTTCATGCTCCCCACTCCTCACACTTCCCTGAAATTGCTTCACCAAATGATTCTGGTAGATTCTTCTGGGATCCTTTTGTAAGCCATTCATTGTGAGACTCAGTGAATAGATTTTCACATTATTTTAAGGTTTAATGATGCAGCTGAAATTGAGGAATGTAGTAGCTGTGAGGTCAGTCATTTTAACTGCTCTCCTAATGTTGTACTCATCACTTTCTCAGTTTCTTGAATATATGAATTTCCTTATCTTTTTTATTATTAGGGAATTCATTTGCTATATATTGTACAATTCACGCCAATTATTAAATTCCTATTAGAGAATGATAATGCACCAACTTGTACTTGAACAGTAAGTGCATCACTGACATAGTCCTTGTTCTTTTTTCTCATGAGATACTTTTTTCCGTTGAATCACAGAAACAGATGTTCTAACACTACCATGCAAAATCTTTTTTCATCTCATTTTGAAAATAAACAGCTTCCCATGTGCATGAAGAAAGTGGTTATATCTAATTCATTGACAAGAAAGTTCATAAAAAATGTTTGTGCATCTCCATGTTAAATTTACTTCTATGTGTTTAATAATGTACATTACCCTATATTGTAACTTTACAGCTCCTGATTCTCCCCCACAAGACTTCTCTGTAAAACAGTTGTCTGGTGTCACGGTGAAGTTGTCATGGCAACCACCACTGGAGCCAAATGGAATTATCCTCTATTACACAGTTTATGTCTGGTAAGAATTTTTTTCTTTGCTGGAAATAGTTCTGAGAACAAGTATTAATATCTAACATAATAGGAATGTAGTTTTTTATTTCAGAATGTGATGCTACATTATGAACTTGATTATTAATAGGCTAGTTAGTACACTTTTATTAAGATTCACATTTTTCCCATATTATGTAGAGGTTGAAGAACAGTCAAAGAATATAATTTTTGTAATTAAAAATACTATATATTATGCTAAATTGTAATTATATTAAAACTCAACTCTCAAAAGTCATTGACTAATTCTTGTATAAATACAAATACATAATCTAAAACTCTTCCAGAGTTTATGTAAATATTATCTGTTATTGTCTTTTTATTCTTTTGAGCAGAATAATATCACTAAAACTTAACTAGGATATTTCATCAAGACTGTGTTATATGAGTCAATTTTCCATTGAACTGCAAGCAGTATATTTTTTTTCCTGATAATCTTTACTCTGAATGCTTTATGTGTATTTGTTAAAAAGTTGAAAGCCTTAGAGTGTGTCATGTGAATTAACAGCGTGGCTAGACTGCCTCATGAAAACATAATAGGTAAAAATCTTTTACTTTGTTCTAATACAAACCCTCTTAAAAGAATTCATCAGCTATTAAACATACTTTCTAGGGGGTTTTAAATATTATAACTTAGAAAAAGTAACTTTTACTGCTTTATAAAACATAGGTATTTCTTTGACATTCCTGATTTGGAAGGCTCAATATTGGTAAGATACTTAAATGCTTCTATGAGTATAATGATTTAAAGAAGTCTGCAATTTCCTAATTAATTTCCTAAATTAAGAGTTCCTTCCCATTCTCTCTCTAAACCTTTTCTAATTTCTCTTAGGACTGTACTTCCTGCTTCCTTCATTGCCCAATTCCTAGTCCTTTTATTAATAGCAAAATTGAGTGTCTTAAGAGTTTTTAATGGGAAGAGATCTGATGGGAAGAAGGTAGCCATTGCCCTCTATTTATTCACTCATCTATTATCTATTGCATTTGTACATCAACAATATTGGTAAAGTGCCTGTGAATAAAATACACATCAGACTCCTGATCTCAAGAAACTTGCATTCTAAAGCGTTACATTGTATACCCTGCAAACAAATCAAGAAATCAGGAGAAAGAAAACTAACTACTTCTGATGTTCAGGAAGACCTCTTTGAAGAATGGCACTGATTGGCAATTAGAGTAGCAGAAGAAAGACCTTCTCATGTCAAACCTGCAGGAGGAAGGACTGTCAACTGCATAGGCTCTGTGGAGAATCACATGTGTCATTTTTTAAGACCAAGGAGGAGGTCAGTGTTGATAATCATTAGAGAGACAGAGTAATATTAGGAGGGCAGAGGACAGACAAAGGTCAAAAGCCAAGCCATGGTTAGGATTTGATTTTCATATCAGTGATAATAGAAGTTAATGGAGATTTTCAAGCACTTTGAAAATTTTATTAGGAATGAGTTGTAGGGGTCAAAGGGCTAGTTAAGATCCTAGGAAGAGGCTGTTTTAGTAGTATGGACACTGTTTTAGTAGAGGAGTGGGCAACCTTGAAGTGCAGCTAGGAAGAGGAGTTGACAGGATTTGGTGATAGATTGGTTAAGGGGAGAGAGAGGATGATGACCTCAATTTTTTAATCAGGTGTGATGATTCCAAGACTATTGATATCCTTTTAGTGAATTAGGGGGAAGATTAGGTGAAATAAGCTAATGAAAACTAGATTCAAGGTTTTTCTGCCTGGTACTTTCTAACCCCACATTGTGCAAGCAACAGCCTATGTCTGGTGATCACGCCCCTCTAACTAGAAACTAGGTATTTTCAGTGCCATGTGCAGCACCTTACAGAGAAGCAAACAAGGTAGATAGCATTCTAAGGTTGCTATTTACCTGGTTCTTCTTGGTGGTGTATGGATTATTACAGTCTAAAAGAATCATCTACGCTAGTCACTTAACTCTAGCTCTACTTGTGTATTTTTAATTCTGACTTTATAAATATGGCAGAATTTGTTGAGAATTACATCTTTTATCTACATTATACTATATTATATAGGATATAGAAAAGCTGGAATTTTATAGGCTACAATTAAAATATTGTATAAAATGTGGACTTAGATTTTCTGTCAGTGGCTCTTTATGTTTTTTTGCAATGATTGTGAGGGGGTAGTGAGAACACCACCTCACCATTCCTTTACTTCTCAAGGTTTTGTTATCTTTCGAGCAAAGATTCAATCTGAAGTTTAACTCCCCAGTGGTGCCTTTTCATGAGATATTCCCATTCTGTCTTCCTAAGAATCCAGGTACACGGAAGCCCAGTAAAGGGAAGTAAGGTTACTACAAGTCTGTGACATTGTGGTTCATCTCACCTGGCTTTTTGACAATCACACTAGCACCAACTTTCCATTGAAGTTCCAGCTTCAAGGTTCTTATTTTATGTTTTATCCTTGCTCTAATTTCTTCTAATTTGCTGGCTCTTTAACATGTTTGTATCAACTTTCAGCTTGCTAGATGCCCTCAGTGGCTTTCCTGGCACCGTTCTTCCCTATGCAGGGTTGGGAAAGAAATTTCCACACACTCCCAAGCTCTGGATCCTTCACAGGAGTAGCTCTTAGATCTTGCTGGGCATGTGCCAGACTGAAGGCAGAGATGTTCTACAAAGCTTGTTGTTTCTCTCTCCATCCTGAAAAGGAGCCAGCTCTCCACACTGGAAGTTATTTCCCAAACCTATTTAGTATTTTACTACTCTGATCCACCCTCAGATTCTAGCATACTCCAGTCTGACAGCTTCGCCCCATTCTGCTCTTCACTCTTTCTTTGTAGTACAAAGATTTTTCTTTTTTTAAAGAATGAAGGAGATTTCCTTTTAACATATACTTATCAGAAAACTTTGTTTTCCAATGCAGGAGGTATAAATAAAGAGAATGTCAAGAAACACTTTTACTTCAATAAAACATGACTTCAAGGGGATGAAGGGGGGGAAATGAAAGACAAAACAAAACATGTCTTCATTTGTCACACACACACACACACACACACACACACACACACACACACTCAGGCAGGGAGACAGACCAAAAAAGAAGCACATCCTATCTAGTATAAGATCCGCTTTGCTAATTGCTGCATAGACAACAGGAAGCTATCCAGTTCATAATAGAAATTTTACATTTGTTGAGAGGATTAATGAAAAATTTGTATAAAAGTTAAACATTTAATATATTTAATATTGACTTTTCTCTTTATATTTCTACTATAAAAGTTGTGATGTTTTTCAGATAATTATTGATCAGGTTGAAAAGGGTAAGATGGCATAAAAGAACAGAAAAGGAAAGATATTTCTACATATTCAAAATATTAGCTATACTAAAATGAAATATATATCAGTGATAATGTGGTATAGATGGAAACATTTTTTTACTTTCCAGCACCTTACTAAAATATTTTTTGGATGGTTCAGCCAATTTAAAGGACTGATTATAATTCTGGCTCTTTCATAATCAGTAATACTTTCTTGGAACTCTTCCCACATGACTACGTGGAGGAGAATAGTAGGTATAATAATCATATAATATGATGCAATATTTACATCACAGTAGACTATATATGAGTTTTAAGTCAGAGATATAAGTTTGAATCCTGACACTGCCACTCCACTGTATTGTGATTCCCTTATACTGTGTAGCTTGTAGATCTCTTTACTGACAGGGTTCCTGTTTCAGGGATTGGTGTTTCTCTCATAATTCTCCCATTATTTTAGAGTTCTGATAATTACCACATTATTTCCAAAACAACATTTTAGTCTTTTTATTTAGTCTATTTGGTATGAATGTGAAATGTGAGCTGCCAATTACACTTTTTATACTAGGTGGCTTTCTCTATTATGATTAGTTCTCTACAAAGAGGATGAGGATTTTAATATATAATCATTTTATATGCATTATGGAATGGATCACAGTTTGTAGATGTGCTCAGAAATCTGCTTTAATTCTTTGCATTTTAGAATGCTGTTTCCTTCTAAAGTTTGCTTTGTGAAATTATTTTTATCTTTTATTAAGATTTTCCCTTCAGTTTCATTGATAAATATTTATACATTTCAAATGATACACAATCCTTACATTTATAGAGCATCTACTGTAAGTAAATTGATTTTCTACTGTAACACTTTAGCTTAAGTTATTCACCTAATACACTTTGGATTAAGATATTGTATACTAAAATAAGACTGATTTAAACCTCATTTATTTAATTTATAGTTGAATTCAACTTGAGTTTGTATACAGTTTTGCTTTTATATTAGTAGAAAAATATAACATTAGTTTTCTGCTTTATTTATAATACTTCTAAGTGAATAACTTATATGGTACAACTAAAACTCTGTAGCATAAAAGTATTGCTGAAAATTCTAGCTTATGCACCAACCTTCACTTTTTAAATATTTCTCATTTTCATAGCAGTAATTATCAGGAGTAATTCGAATCAGTCAACCTGAAATATGTTTATTAAACTCTGTGGGGAGACATAAAAAAATATAGAACCTTAAAAAATTGTAGACTAATTGCAGATAAAATATGCCCCTGTGAAGTAATTTAAAAATACTTGCTGAGCAATCTATTAGGAAGTCAAAACCATTCTAATGCAGTTTTTAATTAAATGTCACTGGTCAAATATTTTCCATATATCATAAAATCTTGACTTTTCTTCCAGTTTTCAGAAAGGTTTTCACTCTATTAAAAACCTCATGGTTCAAACCTACAGTGTAGATTAAAATTTCAGATGAGGATGGGAGCTGTTGCAGATTTCCTGATTTTGTCCTGTTTAGAAATGCAAGTGGCAGAGACAGATGAATGAACCAGGCAAATAGGTCAGTGCTAAGTCTACAAAGCTGTGGGCACTTTGAAGCAACAGTGGCTGAGAAGCACTGTAGAAATGGAATAACAGGGCCAAATTGTAGGGACAGTTGGCAAAAATGTATGTACCCCAACACACTGTTGTGTCTCAGTTATAATAATTTAAAAAATTTGGAACAGAAAGCATTTTGAAACAGTAACAACTAAAATTTAAAAAATAACAAGCATTTAAACATCTGCATCAATAAACACACTGAAAAAAAGCTACTGGAAACATAATTGCAGAAATAAAGGTGACATCATGGAAAAGACACTTGTGTAACAAAGATTACAGCAACATTGTTGGTAATAACTAAGGGGACAAGAAGAGCTACCACCTAATATTAATTCTAGAAGAATACTAGTTAGCTATTATCTAGCTTATGTTATTTCTGTGTTTCTTTCTAGATGTGCACAATATTAATGATCAAGGTCATTGTTTTTAACCTAAGAGAAAAGGATCACAATAGAAAACAAAATACTGCTATAAATAGAAATAAAATACTATAATAGAACATTATTAGTAGGTAACAATAAACATAATGGAACATTAATAATCCTATTATAATAGTTTCAGACTAATCAGAATGAAACACAGATTTTAATTTAGCCAGCTAAGACCATGAGTAACAACTCTCTATAATAGTGTTAAAACTGTGTTTCTCATGTGTGTGTGAGAGAGAGAGAGAGCGAACTTCTGAACTACAGCCTGCTCACTAACTCTTCTGGGAACATAAGACCTCAATCTGCAGATTTATGTGTGGTCCATTCCAGCAAAGGCAAATAGGAGTAAGGATGGAAATCCCTTCTTTCTTCCTTTCCTCCTTACTTGTTTTCCATTATATGACAGATCAGTTCTTACATATGTAAGAGGCTTTCATAACTTGTAGCACAAGTTGAAGATTCAAAATAGCTTTTCATGGACCCGTTCAGTAACAGCCCTAAATTTCAAAAGGAAAACAACCTGTCCAAAGACAAGACACCTTAATGTCTGAAAAAGGATTTGTTAGCTTTATTTTGTCTCTGGAGGTAAACCTGGGTGGATGTAGAAACTTTAGTTGTGTTGAGGTGAAATGTTGAGTTATTTGTTCAAATGATATGTAGAAACTATCTTCTTTGACTGAAATATGCAGTTAAAACAAAATATATTTTTGACATACATGTTCCAAATTGCTTGGATTTGTGTTATCTATGAAACATAACCAGGGTTTCTCTCATTGTAGGCAGATACTTTGAAAACTAGGACCAGAGGGTAATAGTGAGGCTAGGCAACTGAAAGTATAGAATATATGCTTAAACAAAGAATTTTACCATTGCATTTTATGAGTGTTGTAAACCCACATTACCTCGATAAAAACTGCAGTTAAAGAAGACAACTTTTTTTAAAAAGAGGGAAAATTGCTAGGAATAAAAACAGAGTTAAATGCAATTAGAATATTTTAACCAATTTCATAACTTTTGAGATCTGAATAGACAAGCTATATTGTATTCTGATGGCCTCTACCAATGATAGGAGACATTGAATGAAGATACTATGACATGAAGATACTATGACATTTCCCCCCCCCGACACTTAATAACCACAGCATTAAGAGTTGAAAATAAACAAACCTCGCTCTTAGTAAAGTCAAAAACGCTTTCTCTACTGCTTCAGAAAAAGGATGTCTGATAAAACTGCTTCAAACTGCTGAAAGCCTGATTAATTCTGCCTGTCTCCAACAGCCTACTTTTGACTCCATAGTTAAGTCTTCCAGCCAGTTTTTAGGTAGCCATATTTACATCGGAATTAATTGACTTTTTTAATGTTTATATATTTTTATTTTTAATTTATTGCACATGTTTTTTTTGTTTGTTTTTTTGTTTTACATAATTGTATACCCTGAGGTTCTCCACCACCTTGTCACCCATGAACCATCTTAATCTCCTGTGCTCATCTCTCCCCTGGTTACTCCCTCTCTCCTATTCCCTTGCTTTATGCTCTATTTCTGCTATCAACTTGTTAAGTTTTAACTCATTCTTGTTCTATTGTTTGTTTTCCCTATATCCTGCACATAGGTGAGATCATCCAGTATTTCTCCTAATTTTTCTGGCTTATTTCCACTAGCATGATTCCTTCTAGGTTTATCTATGTTATCACAAATGCATCAAATTTGTCTTTTTGGTTGTTGAATAATATTCCATTGTGTAAATATACCATGGCTTCCTGATCCACTTGTCTGTTTGGGGCCAATTGGGTTTTGTTTCCATATCCTGGCTATTG